>APFE031756666.1:0-23845 GCA_000404065.3 Pinus taeda | reverse complement strand
TCTCTCTCCCTCCCTTTCTCTCTCCTTCTCCCTCTCCCTCCCTCTCCTCCTCGCTCGCCCATCCTCTTATCCCTCTCTCTCTACCTCTCCCTCTCCCACTCTCTTCATATCCTCCTATCCCTCTACCACTCTCTCTCCCTCTCGCTCTCTCTTTCTCTCTCTCCCTCTCCCCATCCCCCACTTTTTTCCCCTCCCCCTTTCTCCCCCCACCTATCTTTACCTCCCCCTCTATCTCACCCTATCCTCCTCTCTGCCCCATCTCCAACCACTTCTCTCCCCCTCCCATCACTCCCCCTACCACCCCTTCTCTCTCTACATCCCTCCATCTCTCTTTCTCTCTCCCTCTCCCTTTCTCTCGCCATCTCTCCCCTTTTGTCTCTTCCTCCCTTCCTCTCCCCTTCTCTATCTCCCTCCCTTTCATCCTCCCTTGCCCCTCCCCCTCTCCCCTTCTCTATCTCCCTCCCTTTCATCCTCCCTTGCCCCTCCCTCTCTCCCCTTCTTTATCTCCCTCCCTTTCATCCTCCCTTGCCCCTCCCCCTCTCCCTTTCTCTACCTCTCCCTCTCCAACTCTCTTCCCCTACCACTATCCCTCTTCTGCTCTCTCTCCCTCTATCCCTCTTACTCTCTCTCTCTCCCTCTCCCACTCTGCCTCTTTGATCCCCTCCCACTCTATCCCCTGTCATACCTCTACCTCCCCCTCACCCTCACCCTGTCCACCTCTCTCCCCAAATATCCCACCCCTTCTCTCCCCCTCCCATCACTCCCACCACCACCCTTTCTCTCTACACCTTCCTCCCTCTCTCTCTCTTCCTCTCCCTCTCTCTCTATCTCTCCAGATATCTCCCTATCTCCCCCACTCCCTCTCCCTCTCCCTCTCTCTCTCTCTCTCTCTCTCCCTCCCTTCCCCCCTCTCCCTCTCTCCCTTCCCCTCTCGCTGACCCTATCCTCCTCTCTCTCTCCTTTCCTCCCTTTACTACCAACCCTTATCTCTCCCTGTCCTTCACCATCTCTCTTTCTCTCTCTCTCCCCATCCCTCCCCTTTTGTCTCTCCCTCCCTTGGTCTCTCTGTCTCCCTCTTCCTTGCTCTCCCCCATGCTTGCCCCTCCTCCTCTGCCTCTTTGTCTACCTCTACCTCTCCCACTCTATTCCCCTCCCCCTGTCGCTCTTCCACTCTCTCTACCTCTCCCCCTCTCACTCTCCCTCTCCCACTCCCCCTCCCCTCTTTGTTCCCTTCCCTATCTCTCCCAAACCTATCTCTACCACCCCATCTCCTTCACCCTATCCTTCTCTCACCCCCATCACCCACTCCTTCTCTCCCTACTATCACTCCACCTACCACCCCTTCTCTCTCCACTTCCCTCCCCCTCTCTCTCTCTCACTCTCCCCCCACCTATCTCTACCTCCCGCTTCCCCTCACCCTATTCTCCTCTCTCCACCATCTTCCCCTCACCCTATTCTCCTCTCTCCACCTTTGTATTCCATTGCCGAGATGGATACCAGGTTCTTTTTTAGATCAAATGCATTTAATACATCTTGGAATTTCTTGCCTTCTTGAATGGTTGTCCTCTTCCTTGATTCCTAGCTCTCCTCTTACCTTTGCTATTGAATTTGTCATTCCTTTGATTGCCATGGGAGGGATTTTGATCATCATCTCGGTGAGAGTCCTTCCTATCAGGGCATTCCCTTGCATAGTGACCTACTTTATCGCAAATATAACATCATCCTTTTATTCCACCCTTAGGTCCAACATTTCTTCATGATTTAGTCCCTGAATTATTTATTTTCTTAGCATGAGAAGAAAAGGTTGTTGGCATTATGATACATATGTTGTACTTGATGGAAACCCACTCATCTCAGATGACAAATTATAGTGCAACAAAGTTATTTTCTGGTTCACGGACTTTCACGTAGAGAAAAGTTCACACACTTTCATGCAGAAACAAGTTCCTTTCATGTAGAGAAAAGTTCACGCACTTTCATGTAGAGAAACGTTCACGCACTTTCATACAGAGAAACATTCCTTTCACGCAGAGAAAATTTCATGCACTTTCATGGAGAGAAAAGTTCCTTTCATGAAGAGAAAAGTTCACGCACTTTCATGGAGAGAAAAGTTCACGCACTTTCATGTAGAGAAAAGTGTACGCACATGGGAAATCGTATGGTTGGTTCATGGTATCAGTCCGACAGTTTTTGATCCTATGGTTTTGCATCCAAAAGTGTTGATCCCAAGTATTGAGTCCATGGTATTGAATTGTTATGGTTTTTGATCTGTGGTATTGTGAAAGGCCTAAGGCTATAAAAGAGGAAGGAGATCATTTAGCAAGGCATCTTTTGAATTATTAAATATCTGATAAAGTGCTAGATCTAGAATACTATGATTGAGTTATTCTGCAGATCTAGATCTGAATGAAGAAGGAACCTGAGCACCAGGAGAAGGATAAGTTCTATTGATGGGTCAAAATCTTAAGGCTGGAATAGTGGTATATCTATATGATTTTGATCTGTGATATGTGGCACACACTTGATCTATAAATCTAATAATCCCGGTTAACTAATATTTGAATGTTTGAAAGAATGAGTTTATAGATCTGTGCACAAGTTTCTGAATAGTGAAGTAGCGTACATCTCTTGATTTATGTTCTAGCTGCTTCTGTTTACTGCTACAATGTTCTGGGTTCAAAAATGGGGAGTGATTACTGTTATTATGATCTGGGTACAGTCCTTAGAGAAGTGTTTATTTCTATTAAGTTTTGATTGGTGAAAAGGTGATTGGTTGATGCAGAAATTCTTGATGTTTTGATGTTATTTGTGGATCCAGTCTAAAAATTTATGAAACGTGTTCCCTGGAAGGAAGAGAAGGTTGTAGTCTTCTGCAGGTAGCAGCTTGTGTACTAGTATCTCAACTAGTACAAGAACTAGGGGGGTTGTAGCTCCCTTCCAGGAGAAGCTGGAAAACGAGAGAGGGTTGTAGCTCTCTGCAGGTAGCAGCCTGTGTACTGGAAAAGGACTACACCAATACATAATCATTTTAAAAAGAAGTTTCTAATTGAAAATATAGAGACATATTGCAGCAGGTGGTTTTCACGCACGTTGGGTTTCCACCTTATATCTTGTGTTCTTGTGTGTGATTTTCTTCTGCTCTAATTTTCTATTCCTGGTTACTGTTTATATGATCCTAATGTGCAGATTAATGTTCAACATCTCTAGAATATTTTAAATTAGAAGTATGTATGGTATACGCGGGTTTCCTTATCTGTAGTTGCATATATACGCGGTTTTCTCTAACTGAAGTAGTGTATATGTTCTGGGTTTGAAAAAAGAAAATAATTGAGTAGATAATGCTGATTCAGCACCCCCTCTCAGTATTATTTCCAAAAATTGGTATCAGAGCGGGTCCTTCAAAAGAAGCTTGATCGCTTGAAGGAAGATCTATCATCACGAGAAACTACGAGAGAGAAGCATCAATTAGGCCACCAATTTTTGATGGGATGAACTTCGTCTATTGGAAGGTAAGAGTTACAACCTATCTTCAATCTCTTGGTACAGAAGTCTGGGGTATCATAGATACAGGGTACACTTTTCCATCAGCAACTCCTAGAGATCCGACTGAGAAGAAGCAGTTTGAAACTAATGAAAGGGCTATCAATACGCTATTAGGATGTCTATCTCAGTCATAATTCATCAAGGTTATGTAGTATAAAACCGCAAAAGAAATATGCGACAAGATCGTTCTGAGCTATGAAGGAGATGAACAGGTAAAAAGAGAAAAACTTCAAACCCTCAGAATTCAATATGAAAATCTCAGAATGTACAATGATGAAAGTGTGGCTAACTATTTCGTACGCATAGATGAGATTGTTAATTGTATGAAAAATTTGGGTGAAGAAATAAAAGAGGTTGTTGTGGTTGAAAAGGTTCTGAGATCTTTGTCTTCTAAGTTGGAATCAAAAGTTTCTACAATAGAAGAAAAAGAGAATCTACAGAAAATTACCATGTTGCATAGCCTAGCATAACCTAGCCCACGCTAGCCTACCCTAGCATAACCTAGCGTACCCTAGCCTACCATATCATATGATATCCTAAGACTAGCCTCGCCTACCTAAGCCAAGCCTATCCCATCCTAGCCTATCCTAGCCTACCTTAGCCTATCCTAGCCTATCCTACCCTAGCCTACCCTAACCTATGTTAGCCTATCCTAACCTAGCCTAACCTACACTACCCTAGCCTAGCCTATTCTACCGTAACCTAGCCTAGCCTAAACTATCCTAGTCTAGCATATCTTAACCTACCTAAGCCTAGTGTAGCCTCGCTAATCCTAACCTACCCAAGATTATCCTAACTAGCATACCCTAACCTATCCTACCCTAGCATAGCCTACCCTATCCTTCCCTACCCTAATGTACCCTAGCCTAGCCTACCCTACCCTACTCTATGTACCCTAGACTAGCCTAGCCTACCCTAGCTGAGCTTAGCCTACCCTAGCTTACCATAGCCTAGCTAGCCTACCCTAGCCTACCTATACCTACGTTAACCTACCCTAGCTTACCCAGGCTAGCCCAGCCTAGCCTAGCCTATCCTAGCCAAGCCTCACCTACCCTCGTGTACAATACCCTACCTTACCCTAACCTACCCTACCCTATCGTAACCTACCCTACCTTACCCTACCCTACCCTACCCAACCTACCTAGCCTAGCCTACCATACACTAGGCTAGCCAAGCCCACCTAGCCTACGGAAGCCTACATAGCCCGCTCTAGCCTACCCTAGCCTACTTTACCTAGCCTAGCATAACCTAGCCTACCTAGCGTAGCGTAGCCTAGCCTACCTAACATTGCCTAACCTACCTAGCCTAGGCTAGCGTAGCTTAACCTAACCTATCCTACCCTAGCCTACCCTAGCCTAGCCTAATCTACCTAGCCTAGCCAAGCCCACCTAGCCTAGCCAAGCCTACCTAGCCTACTCTAGCCTACCCGAGTCTACCCTATCCTACCCTACTCTATCCTAGCCTACCTAGCATAGCTTAGCCTACCTAGTGTGGCTCATCCTATAATACGCTACCCTGGCCAAAGCTACCTATCCTAGCCTAACCTAGCCTACCTAGCCTACCATAACCTACCCTACCTAACCTAGCTAGCCTACCTTACCCTACCCTAACCTCGCCTAGCCTACCCTACCCTACCCTACCTAGCACACCCTAGTCTACCATAGCCTAGCATAGCCTACCCTACCTCACCTAGCATAACCTAGCTTACCTTAGCATACCTAGCCTACCCAAGCATAACCTAGCCTAACCTAGCCTACCCCAGCATCCTCTAGCCTAACCTACCCTACCCCAGCATACCCTTTCCTAATCCTAGACTACCCTAGCCGACTCCAGCATAACCATACCCTATCCTAATCCTAAGCCTACCCAAGCCCACCTAGCCTACCCAAGCATATCTAGCCTACTCTAGCCTATGCTACCCTAACCTACCCTACCTTATGCTAGCTTAGCTTACCCTACCCTATCGTAGCTTAGCCTACCCTACCCTACCATACCCTACCATACCCTACCCTATCGTAGTCTATCCTAGCCTACTCTACCCTACCTAGCCTACCATAACCTAGCCTAAGCCTAGCCTATCCTACCTAAGCTAAGCCTATCCTAGCCTACCTTATCCTACCTTAGCCTAGCTTGCGCTAGCCTAACCTTTAGTAGCTTATCCTAAACTAGCAGAGCATAACCTTTCCTAAACTAGATTATCCAACATAGCCTAACACATGCCTAATCTAGACTAAACTAGTTGAGCCTAACCTAAGATAGCTTAGCTTACCCTAGCCTATCCTATCTTAGCCTAGCCTAGCCTAGTCTAACTTAAACTAGCCTAGCCTAGCGTGGCCTAAACTAGCTTAGCCTATCCTAAACTAGCTTGGCCTAGCCTAGCTTAACCTAGCCTAACCTAGCCTATCCTAGTCTTGCCTATCCTACCCCGCTCTAGCCTAACATATAGTAAACTAGCCGAACCTATACCCTAAATCTCAATACATGTTATAAATATACATCCCACATGAAAGTAAAGGAACTTCACATAAAGAGTGAACATAAGTAATGGATTTATTATGAAAGTAACAAAATACAGATTGACGTTTATTGAAAAAATATTTTACATATAAATATTTGAATGAAAAAAAATATAAATTCTATAAAAGATAATTTTCAATATACAATAAACAATATATATATATATATGTGTGTGTGTGTGGTGTGTGTTGTGTGTGTGTGTGGTGTGTTTGTGTGTTTCAATTAAGTAATTAAATAATAAATTTATAAAAATAAATAAACACTTTAAAAGATAAAATCACTTTTACATCATTAAAATATAATAAAAACTAAGAAGAATCATATAAAATATATGAATGGTTAGAATTATAAATAGACAATTTACTTAATTGAAAGCACACATTTTTTTTTTTGTTTCTAAAATGATGATTTCTTCTTCTAAAAAAATTAATTTAAAAAAAATTCTATATCAATTAAGATTTTTTTTCCTATTTTTATTTTAGGTAAATAAACTATATAAATAAATAATAAATACTTATAATAAAAATAATAAATATAAATTTTATAGGGTATTCAAAATATTTTCATTATGTAAATACAATCATTTACATGTAACAAATTCTGACTCACCTAAATTAATGAAAAAGACATAGGATGAAATAAATTAAAACACTATGTGTACATAAATAAATTAAAACATTATGTGTGTGTCTATATATATATATATAACTGTGAAAGCAATGAAATTAAAGGTGAAAAAAAAATTATCCACTTTTATTTTTCAAAAAACAATCCACCTCCAATTGAAGTCAATAGAAAACCTATTGTAATAACAACAAAAAGGAAATTAATACACATACACAATTAAATTCTGTCATCACACTATTAATATTATGAATTGAAATAGGTTATATTTCCAAAATTACTATGTAATAGATTTAAAATAATATTGATAATAAAAATCAAGAATATATTATTTTTATGTTTTATTTAAAAAAGTAAAAAAAAAGCTAAAGAAAATAAAATTGATATTTGATTTAAAAAATCTAAAATATCCATAGATCCTAAAAATTCCGAACACTCGCTATGGAGATCACTCGTTGTTTATTAAACTCAAATCGCTGTTAATTCATTCGAAATTCAAACTCACATCATAATAGTGATTCCTTCGAAATTCAAACTCACATCATAATAGTTTATTAAACTCAAATCGCTGTTAATTCGTTTGAATTTAGTTTATTAAAGTCAAATCGCTGTTAATTCATTCGAAATTCAAACTCACATCATAATAGTGATTCCTTCGAAATTCAAACTCACATCATAATAGTTTATTAAACTCAAATCGTTGTTAATTCATTCGAAATTGAAACTCACATCATAATAGTGATTCCTTCGAAATTCAAGGAAGTGCTGACCTCGGCTTGCGCCGGCAACACCATCGTCGGCTTCTTGCCGCCAATTTCACCATCCTCGGTTTATTTGATGGTCTTCGAGATTCTTGGTTTGAATCCAATGCAAAACGAGGGCGCGGAGGTGAGCCGGGAAGTTGTGAGTCGCGTATAGCCTGGTGGGAATATAACTTGGTAAACGAGGGAGCAGAGGTGAGTTGGGAAGTTGTGAGTCACGTGTAGCCTCGTGCGAATATAACTTGGTAGCGGGGGTGAGCCGTGAAGTTGTGCGCTCGGAATATTCGGCGCAGCGGGGATGTATAACTTGGTATAAGTTTACACCCAGGAATTAGGTAACATTTCCATCAGAACGAAGAGGCAATACAAGGCAAAGGGAGTAGAAATGACAATGTAGAGAAGTAGGCAAGAGCAGAGAGCCAACATGCTTACTGGACCTCTTCTGGAGGGACACCTGGGCTCCATCGGCAAAGGAAAGGACGATAAACCTACGCCATTGCAAGTTATGCCCGTCAATAGACGGAGTATCAAATAAACCAAGAAATTTGCCGTCAAGAAGCTGAGGATGATAAACCCAGAAATTTGCAGTCAAGAAGCCGAGGATGGCATTGTCCGTGCAAGCCAAGCTCAGCAAATCATGATAGTGATTCATTCGAAGATTGTATGAATAGAGCCACTTAAATTACAAGCCTATGCAGATCGGTAACTCGATAATACAGGTGGATTTAGATTGAAAGGAGATCATAAATTTCGTCAGCCCAGATGGATTCATTGAAATAAGCCAGAGGGACATTAAACCTCCACAACTTAAAGAAATATTAATTAAATAAAGAAATAATAAGCCTAGGTTAATTCCTAAAAAGAGGCGAATGGGTTAAGTTAACAATAACTAACACATAATAGATGAATTAAATGACTAAAAGGCAGAGGTAAAACCTTTATTAATCCAAAATTGAATTAATTCAAACCAACAGACACATGGAGCTGCTGCAAAACTATTCACATATCTGTAATTCGACGATTTCATTTTGTGAATCTTATAGTGGGAATCCTATAGCCACCAGCATTTCCGTATTTCTTCCATTCAGTTCTACCAATTTTCTGCATCTAAAATATTTGCAAACAAAGATTATACACTAAACTCAAGCATGAAGAGATTAAAATTATTGAACCATTTAAAAAGAAATCAAGGAAAGAGAACCTACATCCATACATACCAGTAACTCGATCTCGATTTTATTTTCTGAATCCTATTTCCTTACCTCTTTCCATTAAGTTCTCCCAGCATATGATTTTCTGCATCTAAAATATGTGCAATCAAAAGGTTATTCATTGCACCTGAAGAACACCAATAAAATAGAAGCAGATTTAAAAGAAAAAAAAATATGCTACATAGAGAACAATGCAGGATTGGTCTAAATGATAGAAACGATAAACAACAACTGAAGCCTGGTTTTAAATTCATCGAGCTGCATGACCGTTGAGTATAGAGACAGTTGAGTATAGAGATGTTGTTTTTTGCTTTTCCAAGTTGAAATGGAGCGTTTCTTGTGTGTTCTTGTAAATCGAAATTGAGTGTTGGTTTAAGCTTTCTAATTACGAATTAAAATGGAACGGTGTGTGTTTTAAGATGGTATCAGTGGGTGGATGGGAGAGTGGGTCGGTGGGTGGATGGGCAGGCGGGCGGACTTGATTTTGAATATTGTGCAGATTTTTCGGACTTGATTTCGAATATTGTGCGGATTTTTCATTTTATTCACAGTGGGTGATATAGAGGGAGAAGTGCCTTCCTCCACTACTACTCATCATCCTAGTCCGCACGCCCAACCAGCCACCCACCCACCGTTACCACTCACTTCTTAAAACACAATGTTCCATCTCGATTTACAAGCTTACCCGAATCTGTGAAGTCGTGGTCACACTTTTATTTAATGGAGGTGAATTTATTGAATTACTCCTAATTTCATTTTAATTAATGAAAATAACAAATGAAAATTCATATCAGAACAAGAACATAATTCATGGAAGTTTTATTTCTCTTTTGAATCCTAATTGTTTTGCATCTCTTTTGAAATTCGTAAAGGAATCCTAATTTTTTTTGCATCTCTTTTGAAATTTGTTTCTATGAAATCTGCATGTTAGATGTTTTTTGCATCTCTTTTGAAATTTGTTTCTATGAAATCTGCATGTATGAAATCTGCATGTTAGATGTAAAGGTTTACATATTTATTCTTATTTATAGACCAATTTTTTCCATTTTCTATTTTTTTTTATATTGGTGATAAAAAATGATACGGAATTTCACTCTAAAAAATTTGTTGATCTGCTATATTGAATCTATAAGATTATTTATATTCAATAGGTAATTTGATTTTGAAATTTTATTTTCAGAAAATCTTTCACCTTAAATTGGAAGGCATGATAATGTTTTTTAAATTCATGTGTGGTTTACTATTAACGAACTTTTTAACAAACTTTTAAATTACTACGCCTAAATACTCTAGTCATGACTTGCTTCCTGCACCTAAATACCAGGTCATGAAATTGAGGTTATGAAAACTAGCATTTAAGGAGAAAGTCCGCCGATTTTTTACTGTCATTAAATACTATGTAATAGGTTATAATTCTAGTGTTAGAGTAAAAAAGAGTTCATGGAAATTTAATTAATAATTATAGCTTACACACAGAAATTTTCACTGCCATTAAATGTTAAGTCATAGGTTATAAATTTTAGTGTTGAGTAAGAGTTTATAGATTATGAAACTTATTATTTCTTACCACAAAGAGAACGCTACTAATTGCTTTGCTATGTAGTTTGTTTCCTTTCTCTTTATATATATATATATATAATATATATATATATATATATATATATATTAATATATATTTTAATTAAGTGGGAAAAACAACAATAATGGTTGTTTTTTTGTTTTTTTAATTTTTATATATTTTAATTTTTTTATATTGTTTTAAGTAAGTGGGAAAATCTATAATAATAATTTGTTTTTTTTTAAGGATATTGTTTTAAGTAAATGAGAAAATCTATAGTAATTGAGTTGTTTACGGTTTGGTGTTTAGGGTTTTGGTTTAGGGTTTAGATTTTATAACACTTTAGTAAATTCTTTTAATAAATAATTAAATAAAATTTGCAAAACACTTTTTTGAATGTTATAAAATTCTTAGGGTTTAGGGTTTTAGGTTTAGGGTTGAGGATTTAGGGTTTATGGTTTACGGTTTGGGTTTTATAATTTACGGTTTAGTGTTTATGACACATTAGTAGGTGCTTTTAATGAGCACTTTAAAAAAAGGTTACAAAAGGCTTTTTAAAATGTTATAAAATGTTTAGGTTTTATGGTTTAGGATTTGGGGTTTATGGTTTAAGGTTTAGGGTTTAGTGTTTAGGTTTTATAACACCTTATTAAATTCTTTAATAAACACTTAAATAAAAGATACAAATCACTTTTTAGAAGGTTATAAAATGCTTAGGGTTTAGATTTTGGGGTTTGGAGTTTGGGTTTTATGGTTTAGCATTTAGGGTTTAGGGTTTAGGTTTTGTAACACTTTAATAAATTCTTTTAATAAACATTCAAATAAAAGTTGCAAAATGCTTGGTAAAATGTTTTAGAATTCTTAGGGTTTACGGTTTAGCGTTTAGGGTTTATAATACTTTAGAAAATACTTTTAATAAACACTTAAAAAATGTAAACGCTTTTTAAAATGTTATAAAATGCTTACGTTTAGGGTCTAGTGTTTAGTATTTGGGATTTATGACCTTTAGTAAATACTTTTAATAGGAACTTAAAAAAAAGCTACAAAACGCTTGTTAAAATATTATAAAATGCTTAATGTTTAGGTTTTAGGCTTTAAAATGTTATAAAATTATTAGGGTTTATGGTTTAGGGTTTATAAATCGTCATTAGATTCTTTTAATAAAAACTTAAAAAAGGTAACAAAAGAATTGGTAAAGTGTTATAAAATACTTGGGGTTTAGATTTTAAGGTTTCCTGTTTGGGGCTTAAATTGTTATAAAATTCTTAGGATTTAGGATTTTTGGCTTAGTATTTATAGCAATTTAGTAAATTCCTTTTATAAAAGCTTATAAAAAGGTTACAGAAATCTTGTTAAATTTCACTAAATCCTTAGGGTTTAGGGTCTGAAAAGTTATAAAATACATAGGATTTAATGTTCATAAGACTTGAGAAAATTCTTTTAATAAATGCTTAAAAAAACTTACAAAATGCTTTTGAAAATGTGATTACATGCTTAGTTTTTGGTGTTTAGGGTTTAGGGCTTAGGGTCTATGGTTTAAAACATTGTTGTAAATGCTTTTAATAAACACTTGAAAACAAGTTACAAAACTCTTTTTAAAATGTTATAAAATGCTCATGGTTTAGTGTCTAGGGTTTATGCTTTAGGTATTCAAATTTTATAAAATGATTAGGGTTTAGAGTTTAGGGTTTAGTGTTTACAAGACTTTATTAAATTATTTAAATAAAAAATTAAAAAAAGTTACAAAGCTCTTGTTAAAATGTTATGAAATTCTTAGGGTTTAGGGTTTAGAATGAGTTAGTAAATGATTTTAATAAACACTTAAATAAAAGTTACAAAACCCTTTTTTAAATGTTGTAGAATGGTTAGGGTTTATGATTTATGGTTTATAAAATATTAGAAAATCCTTTTAATAAACACTTAAATAAAAATTACAAAACGATTTTAAAAATGTTATAAAATTCTTAGGGTTTATGGTATAGGGTTTATGGTTCAAGGTTCAGGGCATATTAATTACGGTTTATAATACTTTAGTAAATTATTTTAATAAACACTTCAATAAAAGTTAAAAACAAATTTTAACATGTTATAAAATACCTAGGGTTTATGGTTTTACGTTTTAGGGTTTATAACACTTTAGTAAATGGTTTTAATAAACACATAGATAAAGATTACAAAACACTCTTTAAAATGTTATAAAATACATAGGGCTTGGGGTTTACGTTTTAGGATATAGGGTTTAGGGTTTATCTTTTAGGGTTTAGGTTTTATAACATTTTATTAAATTATTTTAATAAACATTTACATAAAAGTTACAAAACACTTTTTAAAAGGTTATAAAATGCTTAATGTTTGGGGTTTAGTGTTGTGGGTTTGAAGTTTGGGGTTAAGAATTTAGAGTTTAGGGTTTAGAGGTTTATAATACATTAGTAAATGCTTTTAATAAACCCACTTAAATAAAATTTCCAAACCGCTTGTTAAAGTGTTATAAAATACTTAGGGTTTAGGGTTTAAAATACATTAGTAAATGCTTTAGATAAACACTTAAAAAAAGTCGCAAAACGTTTTTGAAAATGTTATAAAATGTGTAATTTTTACGGTGAGGTTTTAGGGTTTTGGGTTTGGGATTTATACCACTTTAGTTAATTCTTTTAAAAGGAACTTTAAAAAAAGTTACAAAACACTTGTTAAAATGTTATAGAATGCTTAGGGTTTAGGGTTTAGGGTTTATAACACTCTGTAAATTCTTTTAATAAACAATTAAAAAAAGTAGCGGAACGCTTCTTAAAATGTTATAAAATATTGAGGGATTAGAGTGTAGAGTTTAGTGTTGATAACATTTTAGTAAATGCTTTTAATAAAAACATAATTTTTTTTATAAATCTTGATAGAATTTCATTAAATGCTTAGGGTTTAGGGTATAAAATGTTATAAAATGCATAGGGTTTAGGGTTTTTAAGACTTTAGTAAATTCTTTTAATAAACACTTAAAAAAAGTTACAAAATGCTCTTTAAAATGATATAAATTCTTAGTGTTTAGGGCTTAGGATTTATAACACTTCAATAAATGCCGTTAATAAACACTTAAAAAAAACTACAAAACACTTTTTAGATTGTTATGAAATGCTTAGTCTTTAGGGTTTAGTGTATAGAGTATAGGGTTTAGGGTTTAGGGACAATTTAGTTAATGCTTTCAATAAAACTTTAATAAAAGTTACAAAATGCTTGTTAAAAGCTTATATAATCCTTAGGTTTTAGGGTTTACAACACTTTAGTAAATGGTTTTAATAAAACCTTAAAAAAGTTACAAAAGGCTTATTAAATTGTTATAAAATGCTTAGGTTTTATTGTTTAGGGTTTAGCGCTTTAAAAAGCTACAAAATACATGTTAAAATGTAATAAAATACTTAAGGTTTAGGGTTTATAAAACTTTAGTAAATTCTTTTAATAAACACTAAAACAAGAGTTACAAAATGCTTGTGGGTTTAAAATGTTATAAAATTCTTACGGTTTAGCGTTTGGGGTGTGGAGTTTAGGGTTTAGTGTTTATGGTTTATAATGATTTAATAAATTATTTTAATAAAAACTTAAATAAAAGTTAGAAACTATTTCTAAAATGTTGTAAAATGGTTAGGGTTTAGAGCTTAGGGTTTAGGGTTTAGCGTTTAGGGTTTAGGGTTTATAAAAACTTAGTAAATGGTTTTAATAATCACTTGAATAAAAGTTACAGAACGCTTTTGAGAATGTTATAAAATCCTTAGGTTTTAGCGTTTAGGGTTTAGGTTTTATAACACTTTAGTAAATTATTTTAATAAACACTTAAGTAAAAGTTACAAAACACTTTATAAAATGTTATAAAATTCTTAGGGTTTAGGGTTTGGGGTTTAAGGTTTAAGGCTTAGGGTTTAGAGTTTATAACACTTTAGTGGATTCTTTTAATAAACACTTAAATCAAAGTTACAAAACACTTCTCAAAATGTTTTTAAAATTCCTAGGGTTTATGGTTTGGTGTTTTGGGTTTAGGGTTGATGGTTTAGGATTTAGAGTTTAGGGTTTATAACACTTAAGTCTTTCAATAAACACTTAAAAAATTACAAAACACTTTTTAAAATATTATATAATACTTAGGGATTAGGGTTTAGGGTTTAGCATTGAGGTTTTGGGGTTTACCGTTTAGGGTTTAGGGTTTAAGGTTCACGGTTTAGGGTTTAGGGTATAGGGTTTAGTGTTTGGGGTTTAGGGTTTAGTGTTTATGGTTTATGGTTTATAACCATTAATTAAATCGTTTTAATAAAAACTTAAATAAAAGTTATAAAATCTTGAGGGTTTAGGGTTTAAAAAGTTATAAAATGCTTAGCGTTGGTTTATAACACTTGAGTAAATTGTTTTAATAAACACTTTAAAAAAAAAGCAACAAAACTCTTGTTAAAATGTTATTAAATACTTAGGGTTTAGGGTTTAGGGAAAGTTAAGTAAATGATTTTAATAAACATATTAGAAAAAGTTACAAAATGCTCACTAAAATGTTATAAAATTAGTAGGGTTTAGGGTTTATATTTTATAGCACTTGAGTAAATGGTTTTAATAAAAACTTAAAACAATATTATAAAACACTTATTGAAATATTATGGAATACTTAGGGTTTAGGGTTAAGGCTTTAAAATGTTACAAAATTCTTAGGGTTTAGGGTTTAGGGTTTTAAAAAGTTGCAAATTGTTTGTTAAAATGTAATAAAATGCTTAGGGTTTATAACACTTTAGTAAATTCTTTTAGAAAACACTTAAAAAAAGTTACAAAATGGTTATTAAAATGCTACAAAATGCTTAGGGTTTAGGGTTTAGTGTTGGGGGTTTAAAATGTTATAAAATTCTTAGGTTTTATGGTTTGGGGTGTGGGGTTTAGAGTTTAGGGTTTATTGTTTATAATTATTTAATAAATTCTTTTATCAAAAGCTTAAATAAAAGTTAAGAAATAGCTTTTAAAATGTTATAAAATGCTTATGCTTTGTTGTTTTATGGTTTATGGTTTAGGGTTTGGGGTTTACGGTTTAGGGTGTAGGGTTTATAACAATTTAATACATGGTCTTAATATACTTAAATAAAATTAAAAAATTAAAATTAAAATGTTATAAAATCCTTAGGTTTAAGGGTTTGGGTTTAGGGTTTAGGGTTTACAACACTTTAGAAAATGATTTTAAGAAACTCTTAAGTAAAAGTTACAAAACATTTTGTAAGATGCTATAAATCTCTTAGGATTTAAATTTTAGGGTTTAGGTTTTGGTATTTAGGGTTTATAAGACCTTTGTAAATGCTTTTAGGGTTTAGGGTTTATAAGACCTTAGTAAATGCTTTTAAGGTTTAGGGTTTAGGCTTTAAGCATTAGCCTACACAGCTCAATATTTGGGGATCACGGTTTAGCATTGATAACAATTAGCTAAATTATTTCAATAAAAATTAAATAAAAGTTGGAGAATGCTTTTTAAAATGTTATAAAAATTTAGTTTTTAGGGTTTACGGTTTGGGGTTTGTGGGTTGGGATTTAGGGTTTAGGGTTTATGTTTTCTAAGGCTTTGGAAAATTATTTTAATAAAGAAATAAATAAAAGTTACAAAAATCTTTTTAAAATGTCATAGAATGCTTAGGGTTTAGGGTTTACAGTTTAAGGTTTATAACACTTTAGTGAATGCTTTTAATAAACACTTAAATAAAAGTTTCAAAACACTTTTTAAAATGATATAAAATCCTTAGTGTTTAGGGTTTAGTGTATAGGGTTTATGGTTTATAACACTTTAGTAAATTCTTTCAATAAACACTTAAATAAAAGTTACATAACACTCTTTAAGATGTTATAAAATGGTCAGGTTTTAGGGTTTGGCGTTTTAGGTTTTAGGGTTTTAGGTTTAGGGTTTAAGGTTTATAACACTTTAGTAAATTATTTTAGTAAACACTTGAATAAATGTTACAATACATCTTTTTAAAATGTTATAAAATTGTTAGGGTTTAGGGTCTAGGGTTTATTTTATAATGTTTATGGTTTAGGGTTTAGCATTTAAGGTTTAGGTTTTATCACACTTTACTAAATTTGTTTAATAAACACTTAAATAAAAGTTAAAAAACACTTTTCAAAAGGCTATAAAATGATTAGTGTTCAATGTTTACAGTTTAGGGTTCATAACATTTTAGTAAATTCTTATGGTTTAGGGATTGGAACTTATCGGTTTGGATTTAGGGTTTAGAGCTTATAAAAAATTATTAAATGCTTTTAATAAACAATTAAAAAAAGGTTATAAAACACTTGATAAAATGTTATAAATTCTTAGGTTTGGGGACGATTTAGTAAATACTTTTAATAAACACATTAAAAAAGTTACCAAACCCTTGTTAAAATGTTATAAAATTCTTAGGGATTAGAGTTTACAACCCTTTTGTAAATGGTTTTAATAAACACTTAAAAAGAGTTACAAAAGGCTTATTAAAATGTTATAAATGCTTACGTTTAGGGTTTAAAATGTTATAAAAGTCTTAGGCTATAATGTTAAAGGTTTTAAAAAGTTACAAAGCACTTGTTAAAATGTAATAAAAATTTTATGGTTTAGGGTTTATAACGCATTAGTAAATTATTTTGATAAACACTTAACAAAAAGTTACAAAATGATTCTGGGTTTAAAATGTTATAAAATTCTTAGGGTTTAGGATTTACGATTTAGGATTTTGGGGTGTGGAGTTTAGGGTTTATGGTCGATGGTTTCTAATGCTTTAAGGAATTATTTTAATAAATTCTTAAATAAAAGTTACAAAATAGTTTTTAAATTGTTGTAAAATGGTTAGGGTTTAGGGTTTATGCTTTAGTGTTTAGGGTTTGGGGTTGATGGTTTACGTTTTATGGTTTAGGGTTTATAAAACTTTCGTAAATGGTTTTAATAAACACATAAATAAAATTTACAAAACACTTTTTTAAATGTTATAAAATCCTTATGTTTTAGGGTTTCATGTTTAGGGTTTTGGGTTTATAATATTTTAGTAATTTCTTTTAATAAACACTTAAGTAAAAGTTACAAAACACTTCATAAAATTTTATAAAATTATTAGGGTTTATAGTTTCTGGTTTAGGGTTTGGAATTTAGGGTTTATGGTTTAGTGTTTACGTTATATAACATTTTAGTAAATGCTTTTAATAAACACTTCAATAAAAGCTACAAAACACTTTTCAATTTTTTTTTAAAATTATTAGGGTTTATGATTTAGGGTTTTTGGTATAGGGTTTTGGTTTTTATAAAACTTTAGTAATTTATTTTAGTAAACATTTAAAAAAAAAGTTACAACACGCTTTTAAAAATGTCATAAAATGCTTCCAGATTAGGGTTTAGGGTTTAGCGGTTAAGGGTTTTGGGTTTAGGGTTTAGGTTTTAGGGTTTAAAGTTTAGGATTTATGGTTTAGGGTTTATAACACTTTAGTAAATTATTTTAATAAACACTAACATAAAAGTTACGAAACACTTTTTAAAAGGTTATAAAATGCTTAGGGTTGGGGTTTGGGGTTTGGGGTTTAGGGTTTATATTTTAGGGTTTATAACACTTAGGTAGATTTTTTTAAGTTACAAAATACTTTTAAAATGTTATAAAAAGCTTCAATTTTAGGGTTTAGTGTTTAGGATTTACAGTTTGGAGTTTACGATTTAGGGTTTTTTTTCTTTAGTAAATTCTCTTAATAAACACTTAAATAAAAGTTAAAAAATGATTTTTAAAATGTTGTGAAATGCTTAGTATTTAGGGTTTATAACACTTTAGTAAATTCTTTTGATAAATAATAAAATAAAAATTACAAAATGCTTTTAAAAATGTTATAAAATACTTAGGTTTTATGGTTTATGGTTTAGGGTTTGGGGTTTAGCGCTTATGATTTAGCGTTTAAAATGATTTAGTAATTTTTTTTAATAAACACTTAGTTAAAAGTTACAAAAATAATTTTAAATGCTATAAAATTATTAGGGTTTAGATTTTAGGGTTTAGAGTTCAGAGTTTCGGGATTATAACACTTTAGTAAATGCTCTTAATAAACACTTAAATAGAATTACAAAAATGTTTTTAAAACGTTATAAAATGCTTAAGGTTTAGGTATTAGGGTTTATGATTTAGGGTTTCGGGTTTAGAACACTTTAGTAAATTATTTTAATAAGCACTTAAATAAAATTTAGAAAATGACCTTTAAAATGTTATAAATTCTAAGGTTTAGAGTTTAGGGTTTAGAGTTTAGAGTTTAAGGTTTAGGGTTTGAGGTTTAGAGTTTACTGTTTAGGGTTTGTGGTTTAGATTTTATGGTTTAGGCTTAATAACACTTTATTAAATTCTTTTGTTAAAAACTTAAATAAGAATTACAAAATGCTTTTTAAAATGTTATAAAATTCTTAGGGTTTAGAGTTTAGGGTTTAGGGTTTTGAGTTTAGTGTTTAAGGTTTAGTGTTTAGGGGCTAAGGTTTATGGTTTACGATTTAAGGTTTAGGTTTTGTGGTTTAGTATTTAGGGTTTAGGTTTTATAAGGCTTTAGGGTTTGGGGTTTAGGGTTTAGTGTTTAGGGTTTAGTGTTTGGGGTTTAGTGTTTAGGGAAATTATTTTAATAAACTTTCAAATAAAGGTTACAAAATGCTTTTTAAAATGTTATAAAATACTTAGTATTTAGGTTTAGGGTTTTTGGTTTGGAGTTGAGTGTTTAGGGTGTAGGGTTTAGGTTTCTAATTTTATAACACATTACTAAATTCTTTTTATAAACACTTAAATCAATTTTAAAAAACTATTTTTAAAATGTTATAATATGCTCAGGGTTTAGGGTTTATAACACTTTGGTAAATTCTTTTAAGAAACACTTAAATAAAAGTTAGAATACTCTTCTTAAAAAATGTTATCAAATGCTTAAGGTTTAGGGTTTAGGGTTTGGGGTTTATTTTTTAGGGCTTACACGCTTTATTAAATTCTTTTAATAAACACTTAAATAAAATTTACAAAACACTTTTTAAAATCTTATAAAATTCTTAGGGTTTATGGTTTAGGGTTCAGGATTGGGCATTTAGGGTTTAGGGCTTAGGGTTCACGGTTCAAAATGTTATAAATTGCTTAGGGTTCATGGTTTAGGGTATATTTTTTCGGGTTTAGGGTTTAGGGTTTTCGGTCTATAGTTAATGGTTTATAACATTAAAAAATATATAGTAGCTATAAAAGTTGATTGAGGGCTCTCACGTGGCCAACTGTATAAAGATTCTATGCGGTTGAGCCTACAATTGGATGGAGAGTCATCTCCAAAACATTGTTGCGGCCAACAAGATCCAAGTAGAAAAACAACTTCAAAATATGCAGTAAGAGATATCTTCACTTTACAAATAAGTCTTTACTTCTCATGTTTTTGTAACTTATATGCTAATCAGTTCAATATTTATATTTTAATTATTAATAACATGGATTGATCCAAATAGTTTGTATGTTTTGATTTCTGATGATTG
Organism: Pinus taeda; assembly: GCA_000404065.3. Classification (NCBI taxonomy): domain Eukaryota; kingdom Viridiplantae; phylum Streptophyta; class Pinopsida; order Pinales; family Pinaceae; genus Pinus; species Pinus taeda. The sequence goes on along the minus strand of APFE031756666.1, from coordinate 4,141 downwards.
CATACGGTACCAAAGCTCGATTTAAACACTTAGAACCTATAGGATCTTCATGTCAACTTTTTTTTTTATTATTTTTATTTTAATAAGATTAATTTCCATGATAAATTAATTTGACCATTGTTATCTCGTAAAAGGAAACATTATAAGATGAATTATGGAAATGGGAAAAGAAGAAGACGATTTGATATTAATGATTTAACTAAAATCACGTAAATAAAATATATAGTCTACATTATTTCCGTCCATCACAAATAAAATTCATACCCCATTTCAAGAATTTTAATATTACATCACTATAAATAAGATATATTGATCTTGACAACAATAATCAATGTGAAATCCTAGATCAAATAATTTTAATTTTAAATATGAAAATTAAAATAAATTTAATGACATGGAACAACTTTCCTATTATATTTAGAAAAAACAAAAAAAACCAAAGAAACCTATAGAACATATGTTGTGTTTTGTGTTTGAAAGATAAAATCCAATCCCTAGGTCAACCAATTTAATTTTTTCTCGTAAGAAGTATGGTGAAGAAATTTAAATCAAAGTTTTAATTGGATGCTCTTAATTAACAAACAATTAGTTCTTCCATATGTTTATGACCGGCCAAAAATTAATGTAAGCCTAAATCCTAAAACAATGGCTGAATACCAATGATGGTAGCTCAAGACTTTCATTAAGCACTAGAGACATTAATGTTTTTGTCTCTTAGTGGTCTACATGCTCTAAAAGAGGTAGATTGGAATGTTATTTATGATGTATGGAAATAAATGAAAAATAGAAAGCCTTTTCCATTGGACAAATAGATTTATATTTTCAATGATGTAAGTCCAAATGATTTTGAATATCATCGAATGAATAAAAGAAACATATGATTAGATTTTTAAAAGGAATTTGAGAAATATGTTTTCTTATTTACTATGTTTTATTGAGATTTCATTGTGATTTTAATGTAGATAGCCTTTAAATTGTTAAAATTTTAAAAATTTAGGACACTATTTCATTTTGACATTCTTTGAGGGGCTTATCTAATATACATTTGTCAATAGAAGTATAATTTTTTTAATAACCTTTAATATTTATTGGTTTAGATGAATGTATATTATTCCATTTGAAATTAAGACCATCTCTTCAAATTTAAATACTACTCAATAGATAGCTCCTGCTAAAACAAAATGGAAAAGGAAATTGAAGAAAAGTCAAAATGTTATTAAAATATAATATTAATTAACGACAAGATAGAAGGAAATTTTGATATCTTTAAACAACTAAAAAGGACCCATCATTCTTGAAAGGCTCCATGGACCTGACATTAAATTTTGTTAGTTTTTGTAATATATTGTTAATGTATTTTGTAATTGTTCTCCTGATAAAAAGATTAGTATGGTACTAGCGTTTCAGATGAAGCTCATATCGTGATCATGGTAAAATGGAGTTGTCATGTATCCATGTAAAATGAAAACTATAATGTATCTATAACTTAATATAAATAGCAAGATATAAGATATTTTTTCTTCTAAAAAACGAATATAGAGAACCACTGAGAATTAACTTTTGGGACGTATAATTAAAAATATAAAAATTGATAGAGCAATTGAAAATATGTTTTCCTATAAACTTGGGTAACCTTAGGAAAAAATACATATTGCAGTTCTCCTTTTATTTCAATGGAAATGGGCCATGAACCATGATGTAAATGATGTGGCATTATTAGATCAATAAACTTATAAGAAATGAAAAAGGAGGATTTTCCTTGTCTTGAAATGGATAAACCTTGGCTATTTCCTCCATTTTCTTTCTTCTTTGGAGTGTGGATTTTATCTCAAGTTGTGGCACATGGTGGGAGGCATTAATCTAATAAAAGTTTAGCCACACATGATAAATCTAGATCTCTAGTTCATTCAAGCTTCATAGGCAATCAAGTCTCCCATTATATGATGTATCACTCTATGTCATTAGTATTTATAAGTGTCATGTGTTTATTATTGGTAAAGTAATCAATAATAATAATATTTTGGATTTTATATATATGTCATTAAATAAATGAGAATATCTAGTGTTTAAAAAAGGTGTAGATTATTGGTTAAATTACATATAATTTTAGAGGCATTTTAAGTTCTCAAAAAAAAAATTATGACAATATTTTATGTAAAAAGTAAAATAAATTTATATTTATTTTATTTTAAGTGAACAAATATTTTGATATAAGTATGAGTAAGTTTAATACTATTCATGAAGTACTTATTTTAGTAGTAAGTTTTCGAATGTGTTGATGGAAATTTTAAAATATTAGTGTTATGAATGATAAATAGTAAAAAATAATGGATGTAATCTAATTATAATACATAATTTTGTAATGATTATTGTTCATGAAATTAAGATTATGGTATTAATATTAAATTAATAAGTATATTGGAAGTTAAATTTGATATATAGGTATATATTTTAAAATTATGATAGTTATCTATTAAATTTAAAGAGTATGATTTAATTGAGTATGTGAGAGAGATAAAAAATGAATTTTATAATTTGAAAATTAGTTGGGAATGTCATTTTCTAAGATATATTCAACTTAGATTTTACTATGGTTCGTGATTGTTTTGGCATAATAATTTTTTGAATTTATTTATCGATAGTATGCTCTCGTAGTCATAACAATGAGTAACTTTTCATAATTTTGAAACTAGGGTTGATTGAAGGATAATTTCTTATTAGCGAATTGATATGTTACTATGGCTTAATTTATGTTTCATATACTTGAAAAGAAAGATAATAGATGAGGGATCTTATTTTGAGTATAGAATAGCCTCTTGTTGGTCATGAAATTGGAAATAAACAAGAAAATGCATATCAGAATTAGCACTTAAGCGATGTATTTCAACATTCCATGGTCGTATTATGGTTTAGGAAAAGTGTTGCATTGGATGTAAAACTTGATATTTTATTTTATTTTGTATTTATTAGTATTACTATAAATTTTAGATGTAAGGATAATGATGTTGTATTCTTATAATGCCATGTTGATTATTTTCCATGATATTATGATGTTATATCCTCTCTCTCTCTCTCTCTCCCCCTACTCCCCCTCTCCCTATCCTAGTATCCAAGTTTCTTCCCCCTCCCTCCCTCTCCCTCCCAATCTTTCTCCACCTCTTTTCTCTCCCTCTCCCTCTCTTGCTCTCTCCCTCTCTCTCTCGCTCTCTCCCTCTCTCTCCCTATCCTCCCTTCATCCTCTCTCCCATTCTCTTCATTTCCCTCTCCCTCTCCCCCTCCTAGGCCCCCTTTCTTGACATAGCCCGATCCTCCTCTTGTGCTCTCTCCCCCTCTCCATCTCACTCCCCTGCCTCTCTCTCTCTCTCTATTTCTCTCCCTCTCTCTATTTGTCTATCTCTCTCTCATTATTTCTCTCTCATTACCTATCTCCATCTCCGTCTCTCTCTCTCCCCCTCACCCTCCTTCTCTCCCTATCTCTTCTCCTCTCCATGCCCCTCAGCCACGATTCCTCCTTCCTTCACTCCCTCTCTTTCTCCCTCTCCTTCCCTCCATATCACTCTCCCTCCCTCCCCATCTCTCTTGCTCCCTCTCTCCCTCTCCCTCTCTCCCTCTCATTCTCTCTCCGTCCCTGACTCTCCCCCACCTACCGCCCTCTCTCTCAAACTATCTCCCTCTTCTTCTCCCTCTCCCTCTCTCTCGCCCTATCCTCATCTCCCTCCCTTCCCCTCTCCAATTCTCTTCCCTTCGCCCCCCCCCTCTCCAGTGCTCTCTCTCGCTATCTCTACCCATCCCCCCCTCTCTCTCCCTTCATCTTTCTTATTCTCTCCCCCTCCTCCTCCCAATCCCCCTCTCCCTTTCCCCCTCTCTCAGCCCACATATCTTTGTCTTTACCACTTTTCATCCCCCTCTCCCTCACCCTCTAGCTCTCCCTATCCTCCTCTATCCATCTCTCTCCTCCTCGTCCTCCTTCTCTCTCTTTATCACTTTATCTCTCCTCCTCTCCCTACCTCCTCCCTCTCCCTCTCTTTCTCCCACTCTGCCCTCCCCCTTTCTCACTCTCTGCCCCTCCCCAACACCCTCACCCTCTCCCTCTCCCTCTCCCTCTCTCTCTACCCTGATCTCTCTCTCTCCCCCCATCTCT
>APFE031756665.1:239927-277857 GCA_000404065.3 Pinus taeda | reverse complement strand
AGGGACCCAGAAATGCTATTTTTAGAACTTTCTATTTTTAGCAGTTTCACCTCTCACCCAATGTAGCCAATGACCTCATTGGATAAACTACTATTTTTAGACATGCTATTTTTAGCAAGTCTATTTTTAGCACATTCTAAATTTAACATTTTTTGTTACACATTTTTCAACACTAATATGTTGAAGAAGGACAACAATGTGAAATGGACTGAGGATGCCATGAAATCGTTCAACTCGATAAAGTTTGCTTTGACCACAGCCCAAATTTTGATCAATCCTGATTATGCTCATGATTTTATTATATTTTCATTTGCATTTGAGCACACTATCGCTACAGTGTTGATGCAAAAGAGGGATTGGGTGGAGCAATCCATTGCTTTTTTCAGTCAGACTATTAGAGATGCTGCTTTGTGCTACAATATCATTAAGAAACAAGCTCTGGCTCTTATTAAAGCATTGAAGGATTTCCAAGTCTACATTCTGCATTCATATACCATAGCATTAAGTGGATAGCAGCAATGTTGGAGTATGATCTTGATATTGTAGAAATTTTGAATAATATGACACTTATTCACAGAGATTATCCCAATTACACACTAATTGTGGAATACATGCATAATACATAACCTCCTCTACGTTGATCATCAATTTAGCAGTATTAAGAAACAATCGCATGCGCACATAGAAGCATCAATCACACATATCAACACAGTATGTACCCAGGGAAAGCATAAAGCTGAAAACCCCCAACTATCTGTATATTATATTGATTGAGATCATGTAACAATACATAGTACAATACTCCTCACAAGTACTCAGTACTATCTCCACCTGTTACACACAAACTAGCTCAGATCTGAATCAATCACAAGTTCAAATCTCCTCCGCTTGCTTGCCTGGCTCCACTGCACAATCCTGCATGAGAATACTGATGAATGAATGATCCAAATTCGTATTTCCCTTGGATATAACATGCAATCCTCATTGGCAATACTCAATCCATTGATTTTGAAAATCACATGCACAACTATAGTCACAACTGACAGCTGTCTTGCCCTTTCACTCACCTCTAACACTTGTCTCCACTAAATTGTCCATGCACTGAGTTAACTGATGTATTCTTTAGTTGCCTTATGAGTTAATAATTAGTGAATTAATTAATAACTAATTCACACCACTCATCACTTAGTCTATTGATCAGTTAGACTAAATACAACTAGTTCAACTAAGTCAAACTGAACATAACTCCATTAACTGCTCATCCAACTCCACATAACTCAATCATTGAAGTCCTAACTGAAGTCCTTCATGCAATAGCTCAAGTAACCCATAGGAACCACGTATTTCCTTATGGCAGCTGCATGTACCACATCCGTAGCTCGAACTGAAGTGCTCCAAGAGGATAAGATAATGTTTATAGTCCAAATATTATTAAGAGCTAATAATATTTGATTGTTCTATATTTAGATTGGCAGACTAAAAATAGACTCCTCACATATGTCTAAAAATAGAGGTCCATCTATTTTTACCAACTTGATCAATCATCCATAAATAGCATCCTGCAACTCATAGACCATGATCCATATGTCTAAAAATAGACTTTGCACCAAAAATAGCCTGCGGGATCACTTAGTGAAGGCGACTTCTTTTCACTAAGCTCCATCATCTTGTTGCATTCTCAACACTTGCTCTCAACAAGATATGGATTATTTGCAACCCCTATCTTGTAACTCTGGAATGTTCTGCATGCAACACATCTACCCGGTCCACTTTCTCCAAGAACACTTGGAACAAAAACACTCCCAACTAACCCGTCTGTTGGGCTAGGAACATACTCTGATGCTGAAGCTCTACCTGATGCTGACAAGTGCTCCCTCTCTGACATCTGCGCTACTGCAACATCTCCATGCATCTCGCACCATTGCACACCTCTTTGTGCTACCTAGCACCGTGCAAAACACTTGTGCCTCTCGCATTGCTGCAGCCTGCTAGCTATGCGCTATCCTAGGATTCCTTGCACTGTCGCTCTCTCTGCCGCTCCATTCGCATCTGTCTCTACCCAATCAGTTAGTTCCTACTACTCTACATTGGGGCTCCTGTAGCAACGTCTCATCCAAGAGGTTTGGTACCTCAAGGATCGTGACCCTCCTCCTTGGGACGATCACTCTATATCGCCCCACCTCCTACCTAGAGGTATGGCTGCATGTGATCCCTCAGCCCACCTGGCTCGAAGTTTCCCCCTATTGAAGGTCTCTGCATGAGTACATGTCTCTACTAGATCTCCACTTAGCTTCCCCTATTGTGGCTACTCCACAACCTCCTGAAGTTGTTGCACCAATCGTGGCTCCTCCACCATTGTCTGATACTTCTTCTGGCTCTGCACGTTGAGAGGTAATATACCCTCCCTCTCAACCACCAAGTCTCCATCAGTTGCCTTGATGCTCAAGGCTTTACATGCATCTTGAACCTAAAGAGAATACATTTTCTTGACCCGTGAACCAATCTGCTTCACCTGTCTAGTGATCATGTGTCTAAGGAAAACCTTTCCCTCTCTGAAGACTACATCATAGCCTCTGTCTTCCAGCATTGCGATCAGCACCAAGTTTCTCTTCAGTCCTACATACTTGACATAGGTCAATTTAAAGCGAGATCCATGCTCCCTCTGAAAAATAACTGTGCCTACACTTGAGACACTATACTTCTCATCATTAACCAATGCTATGAGTATCTGGAGATCTTTCTCCTCCAAAGTACTGAACAAACTTTTGTCGCCAAACATGTGGAAAGAAGCTCCACTATCAAGAAACCAACCACTTCCCATCATGGATGAAACCATGCATGCGAAGAGTGTTAAATCCAACTCAAACTATGAAGCAAGTGCCTCACCTTTAGATCCTTCCCCAGGTCCCTTCTTGGATTTCCTCCGTGGGAAATTTGAGGCATAATGGCCCACCTCATGACAATGAAAGCATCGCACTTTCGATTTGTCAACCTTCTTCTCATCATTGGAAGAACTAGATTTGGAAAGAGAAACCTTCTCCTTCCCCTTCTTTGCCTTACTCGCTAAGGCACAGTTATCCTCATCATGCATAGATGAAGAACTGTCTCTGGTGTTCCGTCTGATCTCCTCCTGCATCAAATCCAACCATAGTTGTTCCCAATTTGGTAGTTTCTCCCTTCCATTCACCGAGTCCCGGTAGCTATGCCAGCTCTTAGGAAGGCCAAGGAGTGCTAGACTCACCATATCCTCATCAACGATAGTCAGCCCCACACTTCCCAGCTCATCCTGGCATTGGGTGAACTTCGTGAGATACTGGGGCATACTGTCTCCATTCTCACACTTAATGTTTCTAAGTTTTATCCTTGAGTGCCATTCCACCTGCTCAAAAATCAACCGCTTCTGATCTAAAATTCATGAGAACGGAGTATTTCTTGTACAGAGATCGACTGTATGGGAATTCACCGGATATATCACCTTCCAAAAGAAGGATGAATCCATAGGCTACCTGGCCCGATTACAGACTCTGCCTGAAGAAATAAAATGTAAACACTTTCTGAATGGTAGATCCGATGATCAATTCTCCACTGGTATCATGTAGAAATCTCTTCCACAAATCAGCTCGCTCTGATACCATGTAGAAATTTTGAATAATATGACACTTATTCATAGAGATTATCCCGATTATACACTAATTGTGGAATACATGCATAATACATAACCTCCTCTACATTTATCATCAATTTAGCAGTATTAAGAAACAATCGCATGCGCACATAGAAGCATCAATCACACATATCAACACAGTATGTACCCCGGGAAAGCATAAAGCTGAAAACCCCCAACTATATGTATATTATATTGATTGATATCATGTAACAATACATAGCACAATACTCCTCACAAGTACTCAGTACTATCTCCACCTGTTACACACAAACTAGCTCAGATCTGAATCAATCACAGGTTCAAATCTCCTCCGCTTGCTTGCCTGGCTTCACTGCGCAATCCTGCATGAGAATATTGATGAATGAATGATCCAAATTCGTATTTCCCTTGGATATACCACGCAATCCTCATTGGCAATACTCAATCCATTGATTTTGCAAATAACATGCACAACTATAGTCACAACTAACAACTGTCTTTCCCTTTCACTCACCTCTAACACTTGTCTCCACTAAACTGTCCATGCACTGAGTTAACTGATGTATTCTTTAGTTGCTTTATGAGTTAATAATTAGTGAATTAATTAATAACTAATTCACACCACTCATCACTTATCTATTGATCAGTTAGACTAAATACAACTAGTTCACTAAGTCAAACTGAACACAACTCCATAACTGCTCATCCAACTCACAAAACTCATCACTGAAAGTCCTAATTGAAGTCCTCATGCAAAGCTAAGTAACCCTAGAAACACAATATTTCCTATGCAGCTGCATGTTCACATCATAGCTCGAACTGAAGAGAGAGGATAAGATAATGTTTATAGTCCAAATATTATTAAGAGCTAATAATATCCGACTGTTCTATATTTAGACTGGCAGTCTAAAAATAGACTTTGCCCATATGTCTAAAAATAGAGGTCCATCTATTTTTACCAACTTGACCAATCATCCATATATAGCATCCTGCAACTCATAGACCATGATCCATATGTCTAAAAATAGACATAGTCTAAAAATAGACTTTGCGCCAAAAATAGCATCCGGGACCACTTAGTGAAGGTGACTTCTTTCCACTAGGCTCCATCATCTTGTTGCATTCTCAACAGATATTAAGCCTACCAAACTGATCAAAGGACAATTCTTGGCAAAAATGATGGTTGAATCAAATCTGCATGCTCTAGACATAAATCTTATTGCAGCAATGTCAGATGACGAAGATGGTGGCACACTCATTCAAGTCAAATAACCTTGGTATTCTGATATAGTATATGTTCTTCAACATCTTTAACCTCCTCCTGGAATGTCAAGAAGTAAAGGTAGATCACTAAAACTAAAGTCTACAAAATTCTACATTTTAAATAGTGCTTTCTATTGGAAAGACCCAACAGGGGTTCTTATTAATTGTTTGGTTGAAGATGAAGCTCAACAGGTAATGAATGATTTTCATAGAGGTGATTGTGGCGGTCACTTTTTTTGGAAAATGAAAGCTAACAAGGTGTTGAGAGCAGGATATTATTGGCCAACTTTGTTTTCAGATCTATATAAGACAATCATGAGCTGCCATGAATGTCAAGTTTTTTAGGGAAAAAGGAAGCTGCTTCATTTTCCTCTGAATCCAGTTGAAGTAAATGCACCTTTCCAGCAGTGGCGACTTGATTTCATAGGAGAAATTCATCCTACATCATTAGCACAACATAGATGGATTTTGACAGCTACCGATTACTTCACCAAGTGGATTGAAGCCATTTCGACAAGGCAAGCCACGGACACGGTAATTATACAATTTATAGAGTCTAATATCTTGTCTCGTTTTGGTTGACCTCACAAGATTATTACAAATAATGCAGCAACATTTAAGTCAAAGAGGATGATTGAGTTTTGCAGCAAGTACAATACCACATTGGGTCATTCCACGACACATTACCCACAGGGCAATGGATTAGTTGAGTCGTCAAATAAATCCTTGGTGAACATTATCAAGAAAATATTGGAGGCAAACAAAAAGAATTGGCATCGAAAGCTTGTCAATGCATTGTGGGTCGACATAGTGAGCAACAAGAAATCAATAGGTATGTCACCTTTTGAGTTGGTTTATGGTACTAATACGATGTTTCTCACATCACTTGCAGTCTTGGTCATGAGATTATTACAGGAAGCCGATAGAAAAGAGGATGATATTCAACGCATGATTAATCAAATGATCCACCTTCAGAAAACAAGGGAAGAGGTTTCTCAAAACACTTTCTGGCTGCAAGAGAAGATCAAGAAGATTTATGACCGCAAAACCAAGGCAGAAAAGTTTTAGCTAGAAGATGTAGTGCTCCGATGGGATGCATAGAATGAAGAAAAAGGAAAGCATGGTAAGTTTGACAATCTATGGAAAGGACCATATAAAATATCATCCTATCGAGGACAAAATGCATTTTTGTCAAAAGGAAATGGATGGTCAAGAATGCTCAGAAGGACTAGTGAATGGTAGGCTCTTGAAACACTACTACTTTTGATGTTGTTCCTTGAAGTTGCTTCACCGTCATTGTATATACCGGTTACTTTTCCTTGCAAGATTTCAAGTACAATGTCATCTGAGCTTAGGGCCCAAAGAGAAGGCTATAAATCTTGAATGATCTGTGTTGAGTTTGGTTGGTTTTGTTTTGAGTTAGTTTAGAGTCGGTTATGAGTCAGTTTTCAGTTTGTATTGAGTCATTATTCTTTAAAATTGTAAAAAAAAGGGGTTTTTTTCAGTCTTTTTTTTTGTTTGACCGTATTGGCCCAATCAGCTAGGCACTTGGTCTACGGTGTTCTTGACACCTCCAAGGAGTTTCCATCCACAATAAGGCCAATTTTAGTGTCAGTATCTACATACTTCCATTAGGGATCAAATCTTCTCTTTCCATTTTCATTTTAGGGGTCTCATACTGAAATTTTTGCATCATTTCATTAGGTCATGTCAAGTTGATCCATTGATGGTTGTCTTCTCCTTAGAAAAAAAAAATTCTCCCTCATAAAGTACACTTTCTGACCCATCTCTAGGTTGTATTCAGTTATAGTTTTAGAGTCAATGCAATTATGTTTCCATTAGGTCTTAGGGCATGTTTTCAATAGGTCTTAGGGTTTCATTTCCAAGGTGAAAGGCATGATTTAAAAGTGTAAATAAAGGGAAGCAATGTTATGAGGATGATAAATAAATCAAGAGTGATTTCCAGTAAGTCATAGTCACTGTACAATTATCTCTTTTCACTAATGTAATTTTCATCTCAAAAACATGTTTTGAGGTGAAAAAAGAGTATTTTAGGTTAATTTAGATTTTTATGTAATTTAAGTAATGATCCTGGTTGCACCAAGCATCTCTCCTTGCTACAAGACAATGAACCACTGCAAAAATTAGTTCAAATTGAGCAACATCCACATCAAAAAGGAACAATGAAGAAAAGGCATTAAAACAAAGATTTGGAAACGGTCCAAAAACATTGGAAAGTGGGTTTTTCTAATGAAAAGGAAAAATCTACTCCTATATAAGATGTCACATTTCATTTTCAAGCTTATCATTCTTATTTTATAAAGAAGGAGACAAAAATTGAAGAAGAGAGGATAAGTTGAACAAGTTTAGGGCCAAGGAGAAGTGGCGCTATGATTAGGGAGATTGGCATTGTGTGCCTGCGCAGTTGGAGGTGGCACTGTGCGTTTAGGGTGGAGTGTTGTGTGTAGAGACTGAGTGTTGCGTGTAGGCTAGTGTTCTCAGTGGAAGAAAACAATTGCACTGCGCGTACAGAAGGGAACTGTGCGCCTGTAGGAGGCACTGTGAGTAGGGCTAGGAAGGGCCAAACGACCTCCTACCACCCAAAAAACATCAAATTTGTCCTTCCTTCCCCTCAAACAAGTAAGTGTTCTTCCTTGACTTCATCATTGGTTTGAAATTAATGCATTTGAGGATAATTTACCATGGAAAATGTAAAACCCTAGACTCTCCCCTAGTTATGCCTAAAAACCCTAACCCCTATTATTCCTCCCATTACTTATCACTAAAACCATAAACCCATCCCTTATATCAGTCCATATCACTCCACATTCCTTTTTCCTTCATCCCAAAAGAAATACCAAAAAAAAAAAAACCCAAGCCCCTCTCCCTCATTTTCATGATTCATACCCTCCCACTCATTTTCATGTTTACCTAGTCCACCAAATAGCTCACAAGATCACCTCCCCTTCCCTATTCCTAATCACTCTTACTCACCCCCTCTATCCCTTTTCTATGAGTGCACAACCTCAAAATTTGAAAACACAGACAAAGGAGACAAAGATTATGAGGAGGAGGAAAACACTAGCAGTGACAGTTCAACAGGTAGACCTAAGCATCAGAGAAAACCACACAAGGGTTGGGGGGTAGAATTATCAGGGAAGAGCCATCAAACCTCAGAGAGTTGCAGGCCTCTCATTTGGCTATCACTTGTTGTAGACATCTAGGATGCTATGAGTTCTGTGAGCAAGTAGAGAGAGTTCAACACCATCTTAAGCTCACCAGGATTTTTGTAGCCAATCTTCATGACTACAAGGTGACTCTTGCTGGGGTGACATTCACAATTTTATCCTCCATCATTGTGGATGAAACCAAGATTCAAAATGTGGGAGAGAAATGGTACAAGGCATAAGACATAGATGAGCACTATTATGAGCCTTACATCAAACCTAGGTACAGAAATGAAGCAAAATGGATTTTTCCTTTCAGGTTCCTTGAAGACAAGTATGCCCCCATGATGAAAATCATCATGAAATATTTCACTTGTGAGGGAAGGTTTTCTAGATTGTACAGCTATCACATCAGGCTTCTCATTCATTTTACCAGGGTGAGGATGTTAAACCTCCCTTATTTCTTGTTCAGGAATATCGAGAAGATGGCCTGCTTTGTACAGAAAAATCCATACTCTCAGTAAATGTGTAGTATCTACCACTATTCCTTGATCAAGATGATTGTACTTCATTATCTTAACCTCCTCAACATCTCCTGGCAGACATTTATTGCTCTTGACATCTTCAGGGGTCCTAAAAATCCTCCACCAGTGTCTCAAGAATCAGGAGGACCTTCTAACACTGCTCAGGTGAAGAAAGATGAGAAGGCCAAAGAAACTAGAACCATTGAGGTGCCTGAGACCTACAAGACATACCAAAGGGGCACAAGAAAATTGTTTGCAGCTGATAGGCAAGTGTTTACTCCACTTGGTGTGGAAGGGGCCTTGCCTTCTTCATCAACTCATAGGCAAATGCTTACTCCACAAGGTGTGGAAGGGGCTTTTCCTTCTTCATCAACATAGAAGGAACAGGTGCAACAACTACACAAAGGGAAAGAAAAGATGCAGGTGGAAGATCTTGATGATGAGGAGGAAAGAGACTTTGATTTGACGGAGCATGATGAGACAGAACAACATTATATTCATCATGGCATAGAGACAATTGACTTAGAGGCTCAGGATGAAGCAACAATAAAAAAACATCATCCTGTAGAAGAAAGAGGCTCAAATCCAAGCATTGATGGACAATTTGGAGAGAACCAAGTATGTCATCACATATCTAGAACAAGAGAACAAGCAGCTACATGATAAGCAAGTGCTGATGGAGCTGGAACTTCTCAAGATAAAAAGACAAGGTGACAAGGGTAAGTCAGCAATGCAAGAGGAAGAGGCACTAGTCACTTTGACTCAAATTAAGAAGGAAATTGAGGGTGATAGAGAGATTTGGCTTGAAAGAGTCAATTTTCACTTATAAAATATACTGTAAAGGGCCAATAGGGATAACTAGATCATCAGGCACATGGCCTATCAATACAAGACCCGGAATAAAATTTGCAATATAAGGGTCAAACATATGAAAGCAAGGCTAAGACAGGCTCTAAAAGGAAAAAAAGAGGAGGATAGGCTTAGGTTGCTTGCTGAAGCTTCCTTGGCTCATCAAGATGCTTGATGATGGTGCTTCTCACCAATTTTGATCAAGTTTGGAGGAGTTCTGGTCATTAGCAAATTTTTGGAAATTTTAAACATAGGAAATCTGGTTCTACACATAGTGCCACTGGCGCTGTGCTTTTCCTAGGGGCACCCAATGGAAAAATGGCTTGCATTTTTGGATTCAGAGTGATGATTACATGCACCCTATGAATTTTCTAATTTTTTGGAGCAGAAGTGGTCTACCAAAAGGTAAAAAAACACCCCAAAAATGACCTTTCTGCCACTTTTTGGACACATAGAAGAAGTCTTGAGAATCAACTTTTGAGGGGAAAAATGGGCTTCAAATGAATAAATTATAGATGTTTTGGAAATTAGACTTGAATATATTTCCAATGAGCTATCAGGAGTACAATTTGGATGCCGAGAAGGCCTCTAAAATGGACTTGAAAGTGGCGCTGCGTGTAGGACTAGTGGCGCTGTGCGTAGGACAAATTTTGCATAAGATTGCCATTTCACTGTGTTTTGACTGTGATATTGGATTTTATGTCATGGAGGATGTTTTACTAATGTAAATGATGACTTGTCTTATAAATATGATGTATAATTAGTAGTAGAGGGTAGATTCATTAGATTAAAAGTCATTTTGAGAAATCAGTTTCCTCACTTTTAGAGGCAAGTTGTTAGGATGCCTAGATTCAGGTTTCTTATTTAGTGTTGGTTAGATTAGTTACTAATATTAGGGATTTGACCCCTGAGGATGGGAGGAGGTTGAAACAATGCCTATATCTTCTTTTTCTTTCTCATTGTAAAGGGTTGGGCTCAGTTGGATGCTTATGCTCTACTTGTACATCATTTTGTATCAGTTTAGTAGGAGATTAATGAAAAAATGTAGCTATTTCTTTGGGATCCATGTGGTATGATGTTTAGTTCAGTTTCCTCTCTTGTGATCATATGTTAAAATTTTTTGTGTACTTCATTAATCATTTCATTTCTTCTAAGTGAATGTTTTCAAGTTGATAGGCAGAACCCATAACACTTAATGCTCTGCTTTGGGAAAATATTCACAATTTATGTTTTCTATAATTTAGGAAGGATCCATGGTGGTCGCATGCTCTTCCTAGCTTCTCACTGGTCTTGATTCACCCCACTGATCAAATACTAAAGTGCTAAGCTTTATACCTACCTTGCCCCATCAAACACCCTGCAATTTTGACCTAATTTCCTAGCCCTAACTGTCTGGCTCCTCTTGATCCAGCAAAACCCTTTCAAAAAATCAAATCAAAGCTTGTGCTACTATACCTAGCCTAATATAATTTTCCTGATCCAGTCATCTTAGCTGATATCCTTATGGAGAGATCCCTCTCCTAGCCTAGTAGGGCTAGCTACTTGGCTAAGCATGGTTTGTGGTTACCCTGGCATTGCCTTCCTTCAGCCTAAGGTTCAATCTAGGTATTAACACATCCAATGCTAATGGATCATTCATCACTTAATTATCCACTTCACCTTGCTCTCTTTCCTTCCAAGTAATTGTCATCCTGCAAGTTCAAGCATTTTCATCCATTAAAATCCATGTTTTAAAAACTTTGACTCTGCGCACGTGGGTTTGCTTCATAAACAGTCACATATAGGGCTTCCAAATATGTGACTTTAATATACCCAACCTGTGCACGCGCAAAGTTAAAATCTAAAAATAAATATCTTACGGTATAATTATTGAAAAAAATACTTGAAATGCACGAAATTTCATTGAGAAATCGAATTAGGAGATTACCTGGAAGATTGATAGCTATTATTGATGAGAACTTTGGTGGATTGTGATGGCTAAGTTTTTCTCTAGATCTCTTGCACTTAATTGTCTAAAACAAAAATGAGGCTTGGTAAGTCAAAAGGTCTATTTACAAGTTGCAATTTCAAAAACTTTAAAAAGCCCACTTTTTCAAAGTTTATGTTTTATTAAAAACTTTGTGAACTTTTGGATTTGAGTGCTGGGATAGGTTATTTTTAAGGTTAAATTGGAGACTTTTAGAAGGTTTTTACCACTTCGATTCCATGATTACTGACCCATCATGGAAGGTATGATTTTCGTCACTGGAATATAGGTTAGGGAAGATCACTTTTTCCGTTGCATCATGCATTCTAGCCTCCCAACTATGATATGTTTCCATAGGGTCAAACCCATTGTGTTATGATTCTTAAACAATTCTCACTCACCAACTTATAAAATCATGACATGATGGTAGATCCATCCTTTACATGGCCTTTTTAGTTAGATCCTCACTAGTGTATGTTGCCCATATGCGACTCTTCCCTTCAAAAAGAGCATGCACATGTAGGTCCAACTATATGCAACCTGTGTATATAATTTGAGATATTAAAAAAATATAGAATCACTATTTTATGGGAAGGTTTTATGGGTTACACTGAAATCCCACCTACAGGGGCTTATGGCCTAACTATACCCTAACTGAAACAACTATGTTGAGGTGGTATAAACACACCTCATGGGAAGGCCTATGGGGAGAGAAAGATAGGATATTGATATTATATCCAGTTGGTCCTTGATCAAGTATGATTTATCCTCGTGCCTCCTCCACTCCCAGCTATAGGAAACCATTTTTTCCTCATAGAGATGTACATATCATTTATATGTCATCTATGTGTATGCATTTGAAAGAGGATTATTAAGGCTTGGAATGGACAGATTTGGAGAAGGTTTCACTTGGAGCAGTAGTCGAACTAGGTTGTATTCTTCCACATTCTTTGCTGACCTCAATAAAGAAGCTTTGTCTTGTTCCTAATGTTATGGTATTTATGTTTTAATTAATGTTATGAGAAAATTATGTATGATTTCATGTTTTATATCTATATTCTTATATGATCTAACATTCATATCTTGAACATGCTTTAAACTATTTCTAGTATATATGATTTTCTGGAATGAGTTGCAGGTTTTGAAGCATTGGAGGAAGCAAAGGGTTTGGACCCTATGGGAACATCCTCAAACACCTACAGGTACTATCTCTTCATCCCACTTTAGTAGTTTAAGAATTAGGGATACTTGTTTGCTTGCTTCTTGTTGGTGTATGCCCTTCGATCTGTTGGGGTTCTCAACCCATACCTTAGGGTGTTTTATCTCGTAACATTGACTTGTCTCCTGAGGGGTTTGTTGATGGTGTTGGATGACTGTGTGTGATGTTTTGTCGATTCCAATTCCTTAAGGACACATAGGTTGTTGAATCCAATCATAGTATCCTCTCATCTATTGTTTACCCTAGTTGGCATGATTACTTTGGGTAGACCTAGGAGGGGGTGTTATAGTTGATGATAAAACTCCCACCATGTTGTTTAAAGAACTCAGGAATTTAAAAGTGGTTGATAAAAAAGAGTCAAATATTTTAATTAGATATTTATGCATTTGCTAAACAATTTCCCCATCGATGTGCATCCTCATGACAATATCACAAAACATTACTACACATCAACCTTGCCAACTAATATTTACGTTTTTGTAAAGGGAGTTGCGAAAGAAAGATTGGCTTTAAAATTCAAAAAAATCTTGCTGTAGAGAATTATTTGCAATATATTGGAGTCATTGCAGATGATGATGATACCAAGGACTCCAAAGAAGCTAGTAAGAAAAACCAAGTCTCCTCCAACAAAACCAAAGACAAATATTCAATCGATGTGGAAGGCTTGAAAAAGTCTCTGAAGTTTCTCATCAACAAATTGCCAAAATTGAAGAGATGGTAAAGTGATGAATATAATACTATCAACAAATATTTGAGGCCTTCGTGCTTCAAAAGAAATAATAATTCACAGCTGGCCAAGTTTGCTCAGAGTTCCAACACAGTGTTCAATATTGAAAGCTTGGGCATGGATAATTTCTGCACCTTTTATCAAGAAAAGCATTCATAAAATACATCCCTGCAATGGAATCATAACATGAACACCATGATGGCTAATCATGTTGATACCTTATTAAAAAAAGAGAAGCTTGTGCATAATGAAGAGACAAATGAAGTTGTCATGATTGAAGATAGTTCGAGTGCTAAACATTCAGTGAAAATGTTAAATATTATATATAATGCTAACAAAGAGAGTGTTGATCAACCAAAAATTAGTGAAGCTCCTCTCAAGCAGCCATCTGTCCATTACAATCTGAGGAGAAAGGGACCTTCCAACCTAGCTCAGAATTCATAGAATAAATCTAGAAGTGCTCCTTCCAAGACACTTCTAGCAACAACAAGAACAAGTTCATCACCCCCATTGCAACAGACAAATAAAAACCAATGGAATCATCAACGCAACCTGTTACAATGATAAGCACTGACTACAACATTGCAGAAGATATGGAGAGAGCTCGTGCTAATATTTCATTGTTCGAGCTTGCAAGGATAACGGGCTAGAGGGAACTAATCCCCCAGGCACTCTCATTGCACACTCTGGTAGGTAACAAAACTTCTGCTTCTCAGGTAATGTTAGGTAATTCTTGTGATATCCTCAAATCCATTGTAAATTCTAAAATTTAAGTTCTAACACACTCTTCCCACCGTTTCTATTAGCGTTTGAATTTTTCAATTATAATGTTCACAACTATTTGGTTGATTCTAGCACATTTGTAAATGTGATTCCATTGTCGGTTTCCAAGAAAATAAATGCACAATAGGATAAACATGATGTACAAATCATAAAACTAGATAGATCACTTGTCTAGGGCATTTTTGAATTCTGAAATGTTCTCATTTAACTATGATCTGATGATAGAGTTCACGAGTATATTAATATTGTAATTGTGGACATTCCTGGAGAATATAGTTCACTTCTAAGCATAGACTGGTCCAAAAAACTCTAAGGATACTTTGCGATGGAATGATCTCACTTACGATTTCCATACAAGGTCAGAAATAATAATATTCAAGTTGAAAGTGAGCTCTACATGAAACACATCGTGACACAAATTGAGGAAAATAATGAACCAATGGGCTTCATAGAAATGATCTTTAGAAATTGTTTTCTTGAAATGGATCAAGTATATTACCTAGCTCAGCCTTCACCAGTCCCACCAGACACACAGTCGGAACTCCTTCCTAGAAATCCGATTGGTGGCAATGAAATTTGTACAGTAGATGTGGGTAGTAGATATAGTTTTTCAAATACTTGGATTTTATATTTTGATGGTTCGAAAATGCGGGAGGGATATGGAGATGGTTGCATTTTATTATAACCACAACAAAGAAATAATACAATCTCCTGTAGCTTGGAATTTGAGTGCACCAACAATATCACATAATATGAAGCACTAATCTTGGGTCTGAAGAAAGACATCAACCTCAAAGTTGAGGTACTCAAAGAAATAGGTGACTCTGAAATCGTCATGCGACAAGTATGAAATACTATACACTATATGTCACATAATCTCAAAAGTTATCAACAAGAGGTATGGCATTTAATTTTGCAATTCCAAGATTTCAATATTGTTTATGTTCCTAGGATTGATAATGTTGTTGTAGATACATTAGCAAATTATGCTTCTAGTTTTTCACCACTTAGAGATGGATTTTCTATTGAAATTATATATAGGCCATCCATACCTGATAATATCACTAACTTTCGCATTTTCAATGATGACTAGAAAATATTGGATTTTATGGCAAACAGTGATGTGTTAAATGATGCAACCATTTATGAAGATGAGAAAGATAAAGAATTATAGGATGTAGCATGAGCGAGCAAAGAAAACCCCATACCCAAGGGCATGGTGTCACTTGAAAAGTTGTATGACTTGTAAAATCGTTTCAAGGGACCAGTAAATGAAAATACTCATAAATAAACCCTATCGCACGAGCAAATAAATCTTGGTACAAAAGAATATCTAAAGTTTGTAAATCTTGGTACTTTTTGCACACCTTAGGAGCGATAATATTTTATCCACCTTTTCAGGCAATATCGCGATGTCTTCACGTGGACATATGATGATCTCAAAAATTACAATACACGAATAATCTAGCACATAATTCCAATCAAGGAAGGGGCCAATCCTTTTCAATAAAAGTTGCGTAAGGTTCATCCAATGATTGATCCCCTAATTCAAAAACAGTTGCACAAGTTGTTGGATGCTCATATCATTTTCAAAGTGTGACATTCAACATGGGTATCAAATTTGGTTCCGGTAAGAAAGAAGTCCAGGGAAATACTCTTGTGTGTGGATTTCTGCAATTTGAATCACACCTCAGACAAAGATAATTATCCAATACTGCTGGTGGAGTAGATCCTATAGATAGTATCGTGGATTGAGATGTTTTCCTTGCTGGATGGATTTTCTAGCTTACAACTAGGTTCTAGTCTCATAACCTAATGAACAAAAAACAACCTTTCTAACAAAGTGGGGCACATTTTATTTTAATAGAATGTCGTTTCAAATGGTTAATGTAGTTTGCACTTTCCAATGTGTGATGGACATCACATTTTGTGGTATGATTCTACAAAGGATAGTGATCTATCTTGACAATGTAAAAATGTTTTCGAAAAGAAGATCTGACTACTTGCACCATTTGAAGCAAACCTTTGAGAGATTTCGTAAATATGGGATATCGCTTAATCCCAAGAAGATAATTGTCATAGTGTCTGAGGGGAATATCTTAGGCTATATCATCACAAAAAGTGGGATTAATGTGGACTTCAAAAGGGTTAGAGATATTATGCAGATTCCCTCCCTAGTAAACAAGAAAAATGTTATGCAGTCCTTCTTGTGGAAAATAATTTTCCTTTGCAAATTCATCTTCGGCTACGCACAAATAGTGAAATCACTCCAAGAGATGATAAAGAATGATGTGATATAAAAGTGGTATAAAATGGAAAAGGATGCATTCCCTCGTATAAAGAAAAATATTCCAAAAGTACCAACGCTATATAGTCTAGACTTTAGCAAATATTTCTTGCTCTACACCTTCACTTCTGATAACTCTTTGGCTACCATTCTTATGCAGAAGGATGATCAAAATAATAAGCAGCCTATATCATTCAAGGGTGCCATCTAGCGAGGACCTGAAATCAATTACCCTACCATCGATAAACATGCTTACATGGTCTAAAAGGCAATAAAACACTTTTTCCCTTATATTCTAAAGCATCATTGCATTATCTTTGTGCCACATCCAACCCTTAGATAGTTGTTTGTTCAACAAGAGCTGGGTGAAAGAAGAGTGAACTATATGACAAACTTACAAGAGTATAATCTTGAGTTCAAACAAATTCACACTGTCAAAGTCCATGGTATATTCTAGCTAGCAGTAGAAGTGGCAAATGCACCATAAGATGACTCTTCTGGATGGGATTAGGAGATTGAAATGAACAATATCGAACAAGTTGTTCCCACCGATACACCAACCTCTTGGTACAAAGACATGCTATAGTATCTTGAGCATGATAGTTGTCCCTCTCATTTATCAATAATATAGAAGAGGGAAACATAATTGAAAGCTCTATCTTATTAGTTGGTACACAAAGTTCTTTTCAGAAAGCACCCTAAAGGAGTCCTTCTCAGATGCTTGGAAGCACTAGATTTAGAAAGGGTCCTTCATGACCTTCATGATGGACCAAATAGAGGACATTTTTCGGGTGACACAATGACACACAAAGTTATGTGGGCTTTTTTATATTGGCCCACGTTTTTTAAATATGCTCATGCTCATGCCCACAAGTGTCCGGTTTGTCAGAAATGTGTTGGTCATGAAAAAAAGTCAACTACCTCATTATGTTAGGTCCCTATACTACTAGTGTAACCCCTTATTGTTATTAGTAAAACCCCCTTATTATATTGTTGTGCCCATGTAGTCCCCATATTGTTATTAGTGTGCCCCATAGAAGCCCACTAATTTTATTATTGTTCCTTTACATTATTATTGTCATGTCGACTCTGATTATATTATGACCCCTTAGACTCCTATATATAGAAAGGAGGTATTGTCATTTATATCATCTAAGAATTTTTCATTTGTGTAATGTAAAGGAGGTTTCCCCCTTGAAGAGGCTTATTTCTAAGGCGTTTATTCATCTTTTCTATCTTTTTGTGAGATGGTTTCATAACATTTGGTATCAGAGCTTTGGATTCTAGGGTTTCGCTGCTCCAAAACAGGGCAACGTGGAATTTTCACTATAAATTATTTTATGCGATGTTTCAGAATCTACAAAAAAGACCCATTTGAGAAGAAGTCATGTTGAATCTTGTGTCTAAATTTAAGATTTTGTCTCGCTATATTTTCGGATATATGATCTGCGGAGGTTAGGGTTTTTGCAAGCTCTAGAATTTCATCTAACACATACCATTGTGGAATTTTCACTATAACTTTTTTGCTACGAAGTTTCAAAAGCTGGTGAAAAAACACATTTGAGAAGAAATCGGTATGAAGCTTGGGTCCGAATTTCAGATCTTGTATCACTATATTTTCAGATATATAATTTGAGAAAGTTAGGGTTTTTGCAGACTCCCGAATTACATCCTAAACAAGTGACCTTGGGAAAATCATCATAACTTTCTTTCTAAGCATCAGATTGAAACTTCGTAAGAAGTTAGTGAAAGAGGACAGACTGTATTTGGTTTGGGTATATTTTTTAGAACCTAAGGTTGAAGCAGTGACACGTGGAACATCATAAAAGTTCACTCTACTGAACTAGTATATAATTAGGCCATCACAGGAGATTGGGAATAAGTCTTTCTTTGGGAATTCAATTGCAATCAGACTTACAGAATCAGAAATAGGACTCAGAGGGCTAGTGTAGGCCAAAATTTTAGAACTTACAGATCCAAAATTACAGAGTTAGTCACTTCAAGATCGAGCTCCTAAAATCAAGAAAAAGCAAGATGAGGAAGTTTGATGGCAAGGATCCAGTGAATTAGATACTACAGATGGAGAAATATTTGATCTACATGGTGTACCACTGTTACAAAAGGTATGTATTGCATATAATTATTTAGAAGTGAATAAAGGGCTTTGTTCTCATAAACCACTTGTTACATGGTCAATTTTCATGGAGGAAATGATAGCACATTATGAGGATAAAAAGAGAAACACCTTCTTTAGCCAATTGATAAATCTAAAACAAAAGGGTTCAATGGCAAAGCACATTGAGGAATTTCAAAAATTGAATATAAGGGTAAGTTATATTCTAGAGAAGCAAAGGATTGATGTCTTCATAGGGACTTTAAAGGATAACATTCAACATGAGGTTCATCTTTGGGAACCTGATTCATTGGAGAAGGCATTTAGGTCAACAAGAAAAATTGAAAGCGAAATTATGGAAACAAGGAAGCCTACCAATCACAACTATAAATATGGAAGTGTTTTTTCTCCTAGCCTTCCACAACCTACAAGGTTTACACCACAACAATTTGAAGAAAAAAGAGAAAGAGGGCTTTGTTACATTTGTGATAGAAAATACATTAAAGGTCATAAGTGTGCTGGGAAGAAATTATTTTACATATATTATGAAGAGGAGGAAGAAAAGGATCAAGAAACACCAAAAGAAGAGGATATATACCAGGAACCAAACTCAGAGAAAGAAGAAATGAATCCGATCATATCTTGTAAATCATTGGCAAGAATTACCACTCAAACTCGCAGGATAGAAGGAAATATCAAGAAGAAAAAGGTTCAAGAAGTGAAATATGACATCGAGAAAGAAGAAATGAATTAGACCATATCTTGTAATGCATTGGCTGGAATTACCAAACCTCAAACTATCAATATAGAAGGACATATTAAGAAGAAAAATGTTCAATAAGTGAAATATCACATTGAGCATCAAGAAATGAATCCGACCATATCTTGTAATGCATTGGAAGAAATTACGACTTCTCAAACTCTCAAGACAGAAGGAAATATCTAGAAGAAAAATATTCAAGCAATGAAAGATCACATCCAGCATCAACAACAAGTTATCCAACTTTTAAAGGATAATGCCACTTTGGTGTAGAATCAAATGAAACAAAAGGAAAATCAACATCGTAGTGAAAGAAGTTTTGATGTAGGCGATTGCGTATTTTTATGGCTACATCTCAAGCAAGCTATTTATGAGAAGGAAATGTTGGCAATACTACATGAACTTAAGAAATGGTGACCTTACCTAATGGGAAGACACTTCAAGGTAAAAATGGATCATGATACTCTTAAATAATTTTTAGAACAAAGATTATCTTTAGAAGAACAGAAAAAATGGGTCACAAATATGTTGGGTTATGACTATGAAATCATCTACAAAAAAGGGAAGCAAAATGTTGTTGCAGATGCACTCTCAAGAAAGGATGAGGATGTGGAAGCACTATTTTGTACTATTTCTATTATCCAACCAGATTTGATAAACGAAGCGAGGAATGAATGGAAGAAGGACGAAGAAGTGTGGCCACTCATTCAAAAGTTGCAGAAGATCTCAATTCAAACAATATTGCTAGAACTAGACGAGGAAGGAAAAGTCATATTGGAGCTTAGAGCAGTCACAGAAACAAGAACCTGACAGCTACGAAATCGATCAATTTCAGGGTATCTCATCAAGTGGAAGAACTTACCCACTGAAGATTCCACATGGGAGGATAAGAATTTTATGAGGAAGCATCAAGAACTACTCAAGCATTGAGGAAAACACTTTTTGAAGGAGATGGGAATGTTAGGTCCCTATACTACTAGTGTAACCACTTATTGTTATTAGTAAAACTCCCTTATTATATTATTGTGCCCATCTAGTCCCCATATTGTTATTAGTGTGCCGCATAGAAGCCCACTAATGTTATTATTGTGCCCTTACATTATTATTGTTATGTTGGTTTTGATTATATTATGACACCTTAGACTCCTATATATATAAAGTAGATCTTGTCATTTGTATCATCTAAGAATTGTTCATTTCTGTAATGTAAAGGTGGTTTCCCCCTCGAAGAGGCTTATTTCTAAGGCGTTGATCTATCTTTTCTATCTTTTTGTGAACTGGTTTCATAACACATTACAACCCAACATCATGGAAGAACCATTTCAACAATGGGGCCTTATCGGTGAGATATTTTGGAAGTTATTGGAGCATCATTGCTATATCCTCATTGCTATAGATTACTTCACTTGGTGGACATAAGTGGTTCCCCTCAAGCAAGTGAATGATCAGGAAGTCGTTAGCTTCCTCAAGTAGAATAGCATTACAAGGTTCGATGTTCTGACTTCACTTGTTTTTTTACCATGCAAAGTATTTTTCATCGCTAAAACTTCACTATTTTTCATTGGAAAATGACATCATATTGAAACACTTATTTAATTGCTATCTGTAGGGAAATGCTTTTGTTGAGTCAACCAATAACAACCTTATCTTCATAATTAAAGAGTCTGTCTTCTCTGAATAAAGGAACTGACACTCTACTTTGGTGAAATCTCTATGGGATGACCATGTAATGCCTAAGCCTTCTTTGAATACTTCTCCTTACTTCCTAGTGTATGGAAAAGAAGCCATCCTACATTCTAACATCTACCTAATTTCTCTTCAACGTTTGTAAGAATCATAGGGTAAACCTTGTCTTTTGGTTCAGAGTAGGATAGACACCCTCCTTAAGCTATAGGAAGAAAAAAAGAAAGCCAAATAATTGTTTTCTCTTCATTTGAGTTGTATAAAGAGATGGTTAGACAAGAAGTCTGCAGGGAAAATCAAATTGTGGCTCACCTGGTATTGAAGTGGGATAAATCCCACAAAGATAAGGGGAAACACACTAAGTTCCAATCCCCGTGGATCATATTGTATTTTGTTCATGAGAATATTTTCCATCACATCATCTCTAATATTTAGACAAGAACACTGACTCTCTTCCTGCAAATGGAAAAGATTTAAGACAATATTTTCAATGATTGTATAGGGTTGTGCCCTACCCTATGTACATAGTTTGTTTTTTTTCTTCTTATTTTCCATAACTAGAATTGTTGTTTATTCATGTGAATAAGTGTCATGTGCAAGTGTGTTTTGGGTTCCAATGTATGTGGATGAATTGAAAAGAGTCTTGTGACATTGCAACATTTGGCTAACCTTTAGTCCTTCTTTGTTTTGGCTACACCTTTTGGTCGACGATGTTCTAATGGAAAATATGATCCTTGTGTAAGGAAAACTTTTTGTCAAATTGTGATATCCATGTCTATTATGGAAAAATCATTCCTACACTCGGTTCTTGATTTTCTATTGTTTTCCATGCTAATATAAAATCTAAATGAGAAAACCAATATCAGAGGTTTTATCTATGATTCTCTAAATGATAAACCTCTTTTGCTCTCAATAAGTTGGGATCCCTCTTACAACCATGAAATAAATAAATGTTGATGCACAGTTCTATATAAAATAAATAAAGGGTGAAAGAATAGAAAGGCTTCCTATGCAGGGAGGTGAAGCAAGCAGCTCCAGTGGGGTACTTTCTAGGCTTGATGGCAGTGGAGGAATGTTTGTGTTCCTGAAGTGACTCCACTGGGGTTCTGTTTAGGCCTGCTGGTAGTAGAGAAGTAATAGAGATGAAATACTATACTTTGAAAATCTAAACCTCGTGAATAACATTACCCTTATCCTGATTCAAAACATTGCAATATCGTTGGTCTTATGTTTCTGTTCAATTGAGAAAGGATAAAGGGGACTATGTTTACACATGAGGTAAGTGGGGAAGCTAGAGTAATCCAAATGGTGAATAAAACTCTTTGAGGAACTAGACCCTACACAAAATAATTAACCAAGGCAGAGAAGCTAGAGTTCAACCAGTGTGTCGCCAAGTGCTATCACTAATGAAACAACCTCCAATTTTTGGCCTACATCCAAATTTCGGAGCCTACTTTGGTTGCAAGTATTAAGAGTCATTAAATGTGTTTTCTCTATGTGTTATTGTCCCTTTGCGAAGAAAATCAAAGTGTCATCTTTTGTCATGGCAAGCATTGAACATCAAAAAAATGTAGTTTTGGTTTGTTTCAAGGCATGAACTTTGTGTTAATGAGTTATTCTTATCATGTAGACATGTATCACACTCATTTCCAAAGTTTCAAGTACTATCACACAAGTGTCATCATTGTCATCACAAAGTGTACCTTTAGTGTCACACTTGGGGGAAGTCATCACAATGTCGTCACATTGAGGAAAGTATGTTGTTAATGAGTTCTAGGTGATCTATGTTGTGCCGTCAAGTGTTCTAAGTGTGTGATCATGCTCAAGTCTTATCCTTTTTTATTTTCAACTCACTAATCCCACAATTAGTCAAATCTAGAAATCTTCATAACAGAGCAACTTGATGTCACTGAACATTCCTAAATTGCGCACTATACAATATCAGTCCTCAAGCTTCAGCCTTGCCTCTTGGCACTATGCAATGCATAGTCCTTGCCTTCCAAAACTCTGCACTGCATAATCTTAGTGCTTAGTCCTAGCCCTTGAGATCTAGAATCGTGCAATACATACCTTTAGTCAGTCTCCTCTATGCACTACATAGTCTCAAGCATCAAGCCTTAGTATTGAGCCCTTGAATTGCAAAATTGTGCAATCCTTGATCCAGTGTCTCAGCCTACTACCTGGTTCCATTTCAGTTATTGGACTATCTTGAAGCATGTTAGACTAGGGGTTTATCTATTTGATGTCATCTTATCATTAGGGGATTTTAGTTGCAGGTATAATTTCATGCCATGATAGGATGATGATGAAGCAAATGAAGAAGGAGACTTTGTTAGAAGAAACCTTTGTAGCTGCAAAGACAAGCTTACCAATAAAGAGAAGACAAAGGGGCACTAGATTGCGATAAAAACTAAAGATAAATATCACATTGAAGACTCCTTATCTTCAGGCTTGATGATGGAGGAAGAGAAAGAGCATGAATCATCTTTCAAGAAGACTCAAAGATAGTAGTAGAAATAATGAATTGACATTGCCACATCATCATGCAGTCCATGTCATCAATGTCTTGTCAATTTTTGTCAAGTTGTCATCTCATTATTGGCCACATCATTTGTGGATTATGTAATTTCATTGTACCTAAAGTGTAGTGTAAAACAAAAGTCCAAGAGACATGTATAGAATGTGAAGTGTCATGTAGGAGTTGAAAGGTCATAGAGAAGTCAAACAATCATGAGGGTAGTCTAAGAGTCAAAAGAGAGGTGAATGATCACCCCATTTATTATATATACACCCTCATTACTCATGTAAAGGACTTTTCACCTTGGATCCTCCTACCCGACATAAGAGAGCAAGATAGTTATTTTGGAGGATAAAGTGGTTTCTATAATGCTCCACTATTGGATCTAGTGGTGTTCTATGTACTTATGTATCTTGGAACTTTTTCTTAATTACAAAGCTCATTGAGCCAACATAATTTCATGTGTATTTCATAAATATTGTAATAATATTCTTTGAAAGTTTGCGACGTGTATTATTTTAATCTGTACTAATGAAATTGAACTATTTTTGGTGGCTTCGGTACTTATCTTGTTGAAGATGTGTTTTATTTGTTTTAACAATCATTGCTTCCATGTGAACTATTTCGTTGGCTGATGAATGATTCATTCTTGTGTATATGCTTGTGTCTTTTTATTAGATCAATAATATTACTCCTCTGTTAAAGTTTCACTTTTCATCTTCCTTTGAATAGAAAAAACTTGATACAACCCACAACTAAAAATTCTAAAAGGAATTCACACTTTTTCATCTAAAAACTCATGTACATTTCTCTCTTGTGTTGAACTTTGTATCCAAAGAAAATCTATAAGAATATATGGCAGTCAGGCCTTGATTCCGGAAGTGCTCCCACACCAAATGATGTGAAGTATAATTGGGAATTTTCATCGGGGAGCCCCCCTTGCATGTTGGTGGTATCAAACACCATAAAATATCCCCTTGAAGAGGATCCTACTACTCTACTTGATCATCCTCTCGAGACCTTCTTAAGGCCCTCTCCTCCTGAAGTCTCACATTACTCATGAAAATATTCCTTTACATAGGAATGTATATGTGGTATGACTTGTAATTCTCACTATAACCCCTAAGAATACCCTTGTCTTTAGTGTTTTCCATATTCTTCCTCTTCTCCTTAGGGACATGTGAATGTGTAAGGTACCCAAAAATCCTGATGTGCCCAAACTCAGGCTTCTTCCTAGAAAAATCCTCCTTAGGAGTCTTACTTGCTAAAACACTATGTGGACTCCTATTTTGTAGATACATTACAATGTTACAAGCCCCAACCCATAAAAATAAAGGTATCTTTTGATCATGCAACATATCTCTTGCTTCTCCCACTATGGCCCTATTCTTCCTCTCTGCCACCCCATTCTACTAGGGGTTATACGAAACTATGTACTCCCTCCTAATTCTCATACTCCGATAGAACTCCACCTCCTTGGAGGTATACTCACCCCCATTTTCCATCCTCAAGACCTTTATCTTCTTCCCCACTTGGTTCTCCAAAAGAGCCTTAAACTCTTGGAACATCTTAAAGACCCGATCCTTGCTCTTCATAAAGAAAATACAGGTCTTCCTGGAGTAGTCATCAATGAAAGTAACATAGTACTCAAAACCTTTCAATGATGCATGATACATAGGATGACACACATTGGAGTGTATTAAATCCAAACTACCTGCTACCTTGCTATCACTACTCAGGAAAGGTGCCTTTGTGTACTTTCCTAAAGCACACCACTTGCACATGTCATGATGCTCAATGTTGAAATTAGGTAAAACTGTAATTGTCTCTCTCAGCAACCTAAATTCTCCATTGTGTAAGTAAGCCATCCTCTTATGCCATATTTCACACAACTCACTACTACTATTCTATGACATCAAGGATCTATTGACAGTGCTAGACCCACCAACATGTTAGGGGATCTCCCCGGTAAGAAGTCCCAACTAGACCTCAAACCATTTGGAGTATGAGCCCCAACAGTGGGTAGTAAAGTAATTCCTTGACTGGGGTAGTGTGCAGAGGTAAGTGTGATAAATTTATCGGAAGCAAGTGTGTGACCTTGCAACGAGTTATAGTATGCAATGTAAAAGGAACACATGAGTGGAATGAAATCACAAGCTGGAAAGCAGAATAGTCCACAAACCAAAGTGACGGGTTAAACCAACAAATACACCTTTGAAAACCACTAGCCCCAATAATGGAATATTACAGTCAAAACTGCCTGCTCCTCTAAAGATATGTACTTGTTCTAGGATGTGGAGAAGCCAAGGCTTGTCACAATACTCTCAAGGCCTTCTCTAAGCAATAACTAGCCAAAATCTTGGCTCCCAAAATCCTGGACTATGAGTTATGAGGTTCTATATATAGCAAAGGGTGGGGTGTCCCTTGAAATTCCCCTTTGACTCTTAGAATACCGTTATGACTCTTCACATTACATAGTGATTGTTCACATTCTACCAGTGACACTTGGAATTTCACTTACAACATATTACAATAACACAATTTCCACATATACCAATGTGGGACAAAATAGGCTTGAGTTGGCCTAACAAGACAAACAAAATCACTTGGGGCCTTTGGGAAAGGCCAACTCGGTAACCTCCTTGTGGTGGTCTTTGGTGACAAACTGATACCAAGCTTAGTACTGCACTATTGTGTCCCCTATAGTTTGGTGATGTCTTTATCAAAGTAGACTCTTTCCTCCATGGCTTATAGGTATATGGTTCTGAAATCTCTGCACAACTCATCTTGAAGCATGTGTAACACTATCCTGAGTGTGGCTGGACCACCTATGTACTTTCGCATGTTCTCTGTGCTCAAATGCAAGTCATCACTAATGATTTCACGCATCAACTTCTCTATGTACATGTCAACCTCCAACATGACTTAGTTCTTCCTCGTGGCTTGAGTGAGGGTTCCAATCGAAGGGGTCATGTGTGTCCTCACTATGACATCTAGAATCTTGTACAACTGTGCATAGGAAGCCTCAATGTTGGTGATGAGTTGAGGGAGATGCTCATAGTTCCAGATCAACATTCGAATATGTTTTTTGTCTAGCTCTTCCTATGAATTCATCATCTCATGAAAGTAAAGTGGGTCACCCTTGTACCTCATTTTCCATTCCTGTACATGTGCAATAGCAACATGGATGCTTTGAGATTTTGGGTTGTCTTCGCGCACTACTGCTAAAAACTGTATAGATGGAAAACATCTTTGTGAATGATGACAAATCTACTATAGATCATCCGCATTGTGGTCTCAAAAGTTGATATCTTTGCAAGTATTTATTTCTTAATTTTTGCCATAGCAGATCCTATAGACTGCTCTATTCTCTGCCTGGCATCTTGCAAGTCCTTCACCATACGATCATTCTCTACTATCAATAACTTGACTGCCAAACTTGTGGCTTCTCCATAAGCCTTAGAAGCCTCGACCATGGCAGCTGGATGTATTTTGACATCTAACACAATCACCCTTTCCTCTATGTGCGTAGGTGATGTGTGATCATTCAGGAGCTGATTTCTTCGTGCCTATACAATCCTATGTTGTGACATGTCGAATCATAGTTTGTACACATCCATCTTCAGATCACCATCAAGGAGAAAAACTTTTCCTTGCTCGGTTGGGGCTGGTTGTGATTCTGGAGGTGGCAGAGACTATAGTGCGACCTCAGATTCTCTTGGCATGAGATCAGTGTCTTGGTCCTATGGCTCCTATTCCGTCTCCACATCCATTGCCTCAACCATCTGCTCAACTTGCTAGGAAAATTCTTGAACCTATTTCTGCTCACCCTCTTCTTCATCTGCTGGCTGCTCTGCTTCTTCAAATTGTATAGGTCCAGTTTTCTCTATTAATGCACCTTGCATTTCCTCCTATTCATGTTTCTGCTTCTCTTTCCTTTGTCTCCTCATGAGCTCTTGCTCTTCTTTCAACTTCTTCTCCATCACCTCAACTTCCTTTCTGTATCTTTCAACCTTTGTTTCTATCTCTTCCTCTGTTCTACTCTCCTTTCATATTGTCACATCTTCGCTTCTATCTCCAAAGCTACTTTCTCAACAAGAGGATCTTCTATAAGCTTGTAGCTTTTCTCAGCCTCTGTGCTCTTGGAAATCATCCTCTTTCCTTTATCTTGCGTCAATTTTCTGCTCACTACTATTGTTGTTGTTTCTTCCTTTGGTGCTGCTTCTTGCAGTGCTTATTTCCATTCTATAGCTATCCTGATCGGTTCATTGAGCCTAGAGGAGTTGCAACAATACCTCCAAGTATCTTCCTTTGGCCAATGACATGCCCCGTGGATCCATGGGTAATACACCTTCACACAGTGGTTCTTTCATATGCAGTGGGGATCATACAAATTGAAACTCTTGGTGCTAAACCCAAACTTCTTCAAGTCTTCGGCCTTGACATTTGTATCCTTCAAGGTACGGATCTTGTACAATCCAATCCACAAAGGAAGAGTAGGATATGGTGCCTTCTTCCTTCGGTGCAGTCCTGTTGATAACTTTATGGAGATGTGGTATGAAACCTCTTGCATGACCAGCTTGTCCATGGAAAACCTTGGTAGCTCATGCAAAGGCTTTTCTCCGCCAAACATCATGATGAAGGTTCCACTAGGTGAGGCATACCAATCTGAAATGTTATGCAATGTCTGCATCGCTTCTAGGGACATGTAAGGTGGATCCTATTCGAAGATCATCTTGTAAAGTAGGGCGATGAAGTGGTCAGACAACCTTAGTAGCTGATCTTAGAGAGAAACTTTCAATAGATGTTCACAACATCCTCTGATGGTGTCCATGTCCAACCCATGCCAGTGAACTATTACTGGGAACAAATTTCATCAAGAAGGTATGTGGACATAAAGAGTCTTACTTGTTCATGCTTAGGTGGACTCTGAGCATTAGACACATGCACTTTCAGTTGAAGAGCCAACATGTTAGACTAGTTGAATGACCTTCCTTCATTTACCAACTAATCCAACATAGCCACCCAAATCCGTGGAAAGGTTTACATGATCTCTTGACCATACAAGTGGCATGCAAAGATGACCAAGCATTGGTAAGCCTTCCTGAGTGACTTGATATTGTAGGCCTGGTTGGGTGTCACTCTAAACTTTGATGGCTATTTTACCTAATGCTTCATGATGTCTCTAGTGTTCACATTGCTATTGGGAGTGTATAACAGTGCATCCATGTGGTTCACCATTTACGGAAAGTGATACATCTAATGGTAGTTTGCCAACATGAAGGTGGAAAGCTATGTTCCATTCATACTTCTCAGTGTCATTGTCTTGGGATTGAAATGTGATATAATCTAGTGAATTCTATTCGTGCACAGGAGGGTGGAGTACCTGCATGTAGCCCTTTACAAGCCTGACTTATGAATGGTGACATAGACCTGTCGATCTTCCAGATATTACTTGAAGCTACTTGCAAACATGTCCTTTATTTCTTTCCATGTAATCTTCATGTCCTTCTCTACCAACAGTTGTGTGTTTGCATAGATGGGAAAGTTCATTGGCACCTGTTCAAATACATCTCTAGTGTTTCTCTCTATAGTATCCTTTGATCCATCTCTCTTGGAAATCATGCTTCCTATATTGCTAAGAAGCTGCTCAATAAATGATGTACCTAGAGACAGAGCAGACGCTAATGGAAAGAAAATGTCATATTAAAATCATAAAGCACTTCAAGGATCCATCATGCAACAAACTAGGCAACTGTTGGGAAAGATTATGTAGTTGTGACTCTTAAAGGTGCAGGATTATCAACTAGATCTATGCATTGCATAGTCCCAACTACCATTGAGAGATACTGATGATTGGAATTGCACAAAGCACAGTCCAATGTGGATTGCTATGGATTGGAATTTTGCAATGCGCAGTTCAGTCTGGCTTGATGCTAGATGGGAATGTGCATTACACAATCCCAATGGGAAAGACTCCGGGAATAACTCTTGGAACTACGGAGAGAGTAGTTGGAGCTCGTGATTGATAGCCTCTGTGCAATTTCTAGAGCCAAGGTAGAGCCTTGAGTTCCATAAATGTGTAGTGCATGCCACGAAGAGCTAGATCTAAGCCAAGGCAGCTTAGATCTACCCAAGGGTAACTTGAAAATGAGTAGATCTAGATGCATGAGTGAAGGATGGTGAAAATTTGAGTGAATGGTCATGCATGCAATCAAAGCAAGTGCATAAATCAGTCAAATAGACAAACAACAAAACCTGTGGGGAGAGTCACTGGAACAATGACTGTTAGTGAAAAAATAGGGTTATGCATGCGACACTTAAGAAAGGAAATGAAAAAAATTGAACAACACTTATACACATTGAAAAAACACTCAATAAATCATGAAAAACAACACTCACACAAGCCAAAAATATAGGAAAAAGCGACAAGTGGTGGAAATTTTCTAAAATTAACTCAAGTGGAACTCCTAGTGCTAAAAATGGATCCCTATTTTTTAGGGATGCTTTCTTATTTTTTCTTTTTTCTTTTTCGAGAAGGGCTACCATGCTTGCATGGAGAAATTACGCATTTCTAGAGGGAACCGGGAAACCTGCTGACACATGCATCAGGCAACAACTAAGAGAATGCTTCTATGCAATTCCTAGGCTGAGTGGCTTTTCCTACCTCTCATGCTCTGTGCAGATTCCCATCTGAAGATAAGATGTTAGTTGGGTCTACACAATTCTGGAGCTGAAGCTCACTGCTGTGCTAATCTACGCAATTCTTGAGAGCAAGGATCATTGTTGGGCTGCATTGTGCAATTCCTGAGAGCAAGGATGGTTGCCCTCTAGGACTACGTAGTTTTCCAAGGTGGTGCAAGAACTGGATGCAACCAAGCAACAGGGGGTCATATTTTAGTTAGAAAACAAAGCAAGTAAGCGAACACAAGATGTAAAGTGAAAGATAAATTCAAATGAAAACACAAATACCTGAGCAGTGCAAGACAAGTTGCTGAGATTTAAGGAGGGAGGGTCCAAATTGAAGTAAAGATAAAATTTTGGAGGGTGGTTGTAGCCGTTATAACATTGGAAACACACTGGTAGAACTCCAGCTCTCTGTATGGATCTTGTCTCATGTAAAGAGAGTCTAATTCCTTGGGAATTATTTTTCGATTCTTTGATCGTCATGGCTTCCTCACAGGCTTGAGTTAAAGGTATAGTCCCTGCCATTCTCTTGATCGGTCAACACATATACCAAGCCAAGTCAACTGAGTTGTTTCGATTAGGGATGAGGGGTATATTGATGCATAAATAATGTAGTCTATTAGAGTTTTAGTTTCATCTCTAGCATTGCTCCACTGCTAGCATGCCTGGATAGTAACCCAACAGAATCAATTCAGGAACACAAGCATTTCTCCACTGCCACTGAGCCTGGAAAATACGTTGAAAGACTTACTTGTTTCACCTCTCTATGCAAGAATCATTTCTCTTCTTTCGCCTTTATTTCTCTTCATAAGAACTTATTTATTTCATGAGGTGGAAGAGGGATCCTGACTTATTGAGAGCATAAGAGGTTGTCCCTTAAGAGAAGTATGTTTTATATACATTTGACATACTTGTTAAGGTTTTCCCCCTCACCTTACTCTACTTGATTGAGTTTACAAGGGTTAACCAAATATAAAAAAAATGATTAGAGTAGGTGGTACTAGTTAAAAGTGAAAGCGTTGTGTTTTCACCAAGACTCACTCTGAACAAAACATATTTTCCATCAGGGTATCATCGACTGAAGAACGCAAGATATTCATAAAGAGAGGGGATAATAGATAACCAAATGTTGTAGCTGTACAAGTCCTCTTGTACTTCACCCTACTTGTCTCAAGAGGCAAACATAGTTTCATGTGAAGCTAATCCTACAGGTGCGTAACAAGTAAACAAACAAGTAAGAAAAAGACATAAGTAAAGAAAGAAAAGTGAGTAAGCAAAGTAAAACACTACACCTACTCCTAAGCTAAATAGTGCATGGGCCTACTCACATGAAGTGATACTTCCAATGTAGCCACCGATGCATTGGTTGGCCCATGTTGGTGAAGGCATGGTCGATAAGAAAGATATTCAAGTAAACCAACAAGCAAGAAATAAAACAATGAAGACCAAAACGCTCAAAGTTTAAATGTGTCCATAGAAAAGAACAGAGTAAAAACGCAAGAGAAAAACTTTGCGGACGTACCATGGTGAAGCACGCATTGTGCACAAACGAAAAACATGCACACTCTTTTGATCTGGACAAACAAGCAAACATGCAGAAAGAAGAAAAATTTCACTTAGCAACATGACTTGCTACGTATGGCTCCTTCAATGAATGAGAGATAGGATCGTGTGATTTTGGTGGAGGATGTGAGATCTATGGATTAGACTGATCTTCAATGCAAGAAGGAGAGTGATGAGGAGCCTCAGGTGTTTCAACAGATTTTTGATCAGTAGCAGAACTGACCTCAAGACAACGAGAACTTGACATAACCATCAGCTTGGGTTGAAGTGCTTCGACAACTTGAGGGGTTTCACCCTCATCAATGTGTAGATCATCAAAGGTCGATGACTTGGAAATATCAATAGCAAGTGAATCAAAATTGTGATCAAATGAGTGAGTGAAGATATCATGAAAGCTGCGAGTAGATAATTTGAGATGTACTTCGGCATCCTCATGATTATGACGAATTGTACAAAGGGGTTGATGATATTTTTTTTTGACCATATGAATTTCCAGAAAGAAAATATGACATATTGGGTGGATTTGAAAATAAATATGGGTCCTCTCTGCAATCAAATGATAGATTGAAATCCTGTTTGTCCTATGAATGATCAAAAGTAGAAACATCTGAGAATAAATCTTCACAAGAGAAATCGGAAATGGAAGAATCACAAAAGATGTCAGGAAAAAGCAGATGAGGTGTGGATAGAAGGAGGTCATCCTTCACTGATCCAGGTGGCTCCATAAACACACACATGACAAAGAGGGCTTATGGGGGCTTGAAAATCAAAGTGATCATAATGCTTTCGAACCAAGACCAAAGTGTAGATCTTGTCATCCCAATCGCAACGGTCTAAACAGTTCGTAAATTCGAGCTCGTATGAGGGAGAACGAGCCAGCCAAAGTTTTGATTGATTTTTGTTGACTAGGCAGGCTTAATGGAGACACAATTTGGAAGTTTTCTAGTGGTTGGAATCCGGCCAACTCTAGCCAGATCCCAGGCAAATTTGTGGCCTATTTAATTGGTTTCTTGCATCATTTTTCGAATTTTTAAAAATGACTATTAATTTAATATATATATATATATATATATATATATTATATATATATAATATATATATATATATATATATATAATATATATATATATATTAAATGGTAGTGGGCCATGACCCATGCCACCAACATCAAATCTCAAAACTATAAAACAAAATTTTATTTTTTTAATGACCGACGGGCCATGCCCCTGCTAGCCTCCCAACCTCCACGCACCATATATCACAACATAAATATAAAAGGGTTGTGGGCGGGCCACCTCCGGTGGACCTGGCCCACACCCCACAACTATATCCATAAGCCATGTATTGACCAAGGGTGGCGGGGCTTGAACCCACCCAGTCGGTGCGACCGACCTGCCTCTCAAGCACCCTCACACGCAAACGAACCCCATATACCACCACATCCCAACAAATAACGTGCCTCCAATAAATGCGCCCACCAAAAATTAACGCACCAACAAACAAATGGTTGCGAATGTTATGGGGCAGGCTGCCCAATGTGGACCCAACCCTAACAAAAAAATACATGCAGTTTATTAAAACTGTTTTGGGGTTAATATGGAGGGGTCGGGGTTTGACCACCCAACCTCCTCCTCATACTTCGTTTGCCTTACCAAACTACCAACGACCTCTTTGTGGAAAAATCCGCCCATGAAGTCTTATAAACCCATCTTTTGTTAGTGCACCCCAAGCATGGAGGAGCTAGGAGTGCGCATGGAAATTGAGGCATTTTTAAGTAATTTTTTTATGCAAGGTGGAACCATGAACCTGAGAAAAACATAGGTAGAACCATGATTGTGTGAAATTCTCAGCAGGGTGAAATTTTTGCAATGTCCAAATTGGACAAAATTTATGTCGATTTTACACCTCTCAAGGACACGAACTTGATGGTGCAGTCAGAATTTCCATCTAAGAAACGGATTTGCAGAGGACTCAGAGGAGGGAATCTTTAAGGAATCTAAAATATTCCTTAAGCACCAGATTTTCACTTTCTCAGAATTCAGAAATTTGACAATTGATTTTGCACTATTCGATGCCACAAATCTGGTGGTGCATTCAAATTTCCCATTTGATCATTTCATTTTTTAGCCACTTTTCAAAGTGGAGTGTAGGTGCGAGCATTTGATGTGCAAGCAATCCCTTCCATGAAATTCGACGCCGCGAGCTTGATGGTATGACCGACTTTAGTAGTTTGACATCCTCTTCTTGAGATGGCCTCAGGTTGTGAAGTATATGCAGTGTGTTCATGTACTTATTTTTGCGATGCATTGTGCTGCAATGATCCCTGTTGATGTTTGATAGGGAATCTTGTTTCTTACTTGGGTCATGATTCTTGCTTGATGATGTACTTGTTATCATAATTTGTCATGTTTTTTTTTAGATCACTTTGTCGTTATGTTAATGGGATACTCATGTGTCACCATGTATGTTTGCATTGAGATCCCTCTTATGCCATGTTGGAGAGATGCTCATTATCATCATGCATGAGTGTGTATCATACTAATAGGAGTCTTTTTTTACTGAGAGTTCCTATAGCGGAAGATCTCTTGGAGCCACTCCTGCATGAGGGAATTTTCCTTGTATGATAGCGACATCACCTCCTATGTACATCATCACTATTGACAACACTTAATGCAGTGGCCTACACCATCTTGACACTAGGGCCTAGAGACATAGTCCCTCCTGGATGAACTTCGTTATCAACATCTTGTATTTTATGTTGCTGATGATTGTCATGTTCCTCTTCTTTATAGCATCTAGATTTATTCACTTATGTTCTTTAAAAAATGAAATTTAACACATCACGGAAGTAAAAGGTCTTTGAAGGGTCCTTCGTCACCCCCAGACTTGGATCATTCACCACATGTTCTTCTTCAAATCCTCACACATACTCATAAAAAGTGACAACAAAGGTTGGATGTTAAACACCAACTCCATCGACAACTTGATCCTCGTGAACAACATAGGTGGAGTGTGGAATGAGTTAACACAACACAGTACAATCCAGAGGATCAAAGGAACTAGAGGAAGGAGGTTGAGAAGACAAGACCTCGTGACAACCATTAGGGTTGCAGTCCAAATCTATGCAGATATCTAGAGCAGGTGGGGTGGGAGGATGTGACAGTTCAACGATGGGTTCACAACTTCTCCCACCTTGTCCTGTGGAGCTAGATATGTTTGATGAGGAGCGAGTGAAGGGTCACCTGTGACAGTGAACTTGTCCATCTTAGATTTTGCATCTCTGACACTGAGGTATGCTCGGAGGGGTTCAAAAAATTATAACTCATGAGGAGTTTCAGATATGTGAAGAACATGCTGAAACCATTCTTTGAGAAATTTCCAATTAATTTCATCTTCAAGGATTCAAAAATAAAGATTCAAGAAGTGCACCCAAAATTGCATAATAGATTCATCAGGTGATTTCTGTAATTCCATAATTATATTGTTGTGTGCTTTGCGGTCATAATGATAGAAGGAACGTATTAACTCTCTGATCATGTGATCATAAGACTGAATAGATGTTGCAAGAAATGTGTGACACCATTGGCCAACATGCCCATTGAGCATGTAAGCGAACAAGCCACAAGAAATGTCATATGAGGGGACTTCATTCTTGTGACAAAAGCCTATGAAGGAAACTCCGTACCTTAGCAGTGCTGCTTTTCCTTCACGCATTACTTAATTTGTGACAAGTCATCAAGGATGTCCTTTGACACTTTGAAATCATGTGCATAAAAAAAACATGACGGAGTTGAGATTGTAATGTAAGTCATGAATGGTGTGCAGATATTCAAAACATACTTTGAGGACTCAACTTGTCATCTAGCCCTCCTTCTAGCACCAAAATTTTTTGACAGTGTTGGACCCACCAACATGTCAGGGGATATCCTTGTAATAAGTTTCAACTAGCCCTCAGACCATTTGGAGTAGGATTCCCAATAGTGGGTAGTAAAGTAGTGCCTTTACTGCGGTACTGGACATAGGTGTGATAAGTTTGTCAGAAACAAGTGTGTGACATTGCAGCGAGTCAAGTGTGATGCATGGGGTTTCTAACACACAAAGGGGAAAATGAAGTGTGTTCTTTAGAAGCTTGTAATAGTACATAGCCTGAAAGGAACACACAAGCTGAATGACATAACAATATGGGAAGCAAAATAGTCCACAAACCAAAGTGACGGGTCAAACCAATAACATATCTTCAACAAGTTTCATTCAATTACATACAAAATAGTTCATACACAAATGCGTAAGTTGAATCACATACATTGCTAAAGCAACCAGAATAGTCCAACTACAATAACAACATATGCATGAAAACATGTTGGCTCTGTTATATATTATTAAGTGAAAGTTCCATCCATACATACACCATAGACAGCCACTAGCCCCAATAGTGGAACATTAGAGTAGACACCACCTGCTCCTCCAAAGAGATGTACCCACTCTATGTTGTGGAGAAGCCAAGGCTCGTCACAATACTCTCGAAGCCTTCTCTAAGCAATGCCTAGCCAAAATCTTGGCTCCCAAAATCCTAGACTATGAGTTATGAGGTTCTATATATAGTAAAGGGTGGTGTGACCCTTAACATTCCCCTTTGAATCTTGGACTACCCTCACGACTCTTCACATTACATAGTGTGTTCACATTCCACTAGTGACACTTGGAATTTCACTTACAACATATTTACAATAATAAAATTTCCACAAATAACCATGTGGGACAAAATAGGCGTGAGTCAACCTAACAAGACAAATAAAATCACTCAGGGGCTTGGGGAAAGACCAACTCGGTAACCTCCTTGTGGTGGTCTTCAGTGATGAACTGATACCAAGCTTGGTATTGCACTATTGTGTCCCCATACTATTTGGTGATGTATTTATTGAAGAAAACTCTTGCCTCCATGGCTTCCAGGTATATGGTTATGAAACCTTTGTCCAAATCATCCTGAACCATGTGCAACACTATCTTGAGTGTGGTCCTGTGGCTCCTATTTGATATCCATGTCCATTGTCTCAACCATTTGCTCAACCTACTGAGAAAATTCCCAAACCTTCCCTTGCTCACCCTCTTCATCATCTACTGGTTGCTTTGCTTCTTCAACCTGTATAGGCACAATTTACTATGTTGGTGCACCTTGCCTTTCCTCCTGTTCCTATTTCTACTTCTCTTTCCTTTGTCTCCTCATGAGCTCTTAGTTTACTTTCAACTTTTTCTCCATTTCCTACATCTTCCTTATGTATCTTCCAACCTTTTCTTCTCTCTCTTCTTCCATGCTACTTGTTGGGTGTGGAGCCTGATTATCTTTTGTATTCGAAGGTTTCAACTAGATGTATATCTTAGGAAGGTTGTACAACCCTCCACGTGGGGGAACTAATTCCCCTAGCTGGGGGGTGTAGAGCCTCTAACTTACACCTCATCATCCACTATTACCTATTGTTTTTCATCACTTACCTCTCTCTTTTGCCTCATTTTCAATGTAAAACCACCCAGATCATTACATTAGATGTCATTAAGCATGATCAAGTGAGCTTTGCTAATGTGTGACTGTTTTGTTTAGATTTTGACATATTTACAGGCATTCCGCAGCCATCTGCCAATTCTGCAGCCATCTGCTGATTCCGCAGCCATCTGGTGATCCCGCAGCCTTTTTGTTAATCTCAAGGTTCCACGTGTCATTTTGCTAAATGAGCCACATGGGAACTTAGGAATCAAGGTGCTCGAGGTTCCTATGCTATTTGTTCAGCCATCCACGTCATCTGTACCTCCGGTCAACAAGGGTCAAGTTACGGTCAACAAAGGCAGCTTAACGGTGATGCGTAAGCTGTTGGGTCACATCAGTTCAAACGGTGACTTGTTCGTGTTACGCATGTTGTGGAAGACATAATCCAACTCTGGATTCAATGCCCATAACGACCAGAATCTCCAACTCATCCGCGCAGGCTTATGACGTGTTATTTAACCTTAATTACGCATGACAGTTAGTTATTTTTTAGTTTTAGCTGTACGCATTAGGATATCTTTCAGATGCCTATAAAAACTTGCGTCTGCGTACGCTTATATAACTTTTTAATTGCTGTTTTTTATGAACTTGTTATAATTTTAGTGCATTCCTAGACTCTGTTTTAATAGTGCTGTT
>APFE031756665.1:212013-227592 GCA_000404065.3 Pinus taeda | reverse complement strand
GGAACCCAGGAAACATTGAATCACATCTGTATCATCATGGTCTTGTTAAGATGTTAGTTGAGGAACAATTGAAAGCAAACAGAGATACCTGGGAGAGATTTCTTGTAACAAACCATTTTGAAGAAGCAGGAGAAACCTCTGTGCCCAAAAAGAGTAGAAGAAAGAGAAAAGAGGCTACCCCTGAAACTATTGGTCAAGAGGAAACTGTCCAAGAACAGATTGAAGAAGAAACTGATGTACATCATTCTGAACATGAAATTGATCTTGAGTCTACTGTAGATATTGACCAAGCAGCCCAAGGAATCATCACATAAACCCTTTCAGAACTTGCCAAAGAAGTTGCTCAAAAGAGAATGGAGAATAGGAAAAAGAAAAAGAAAAATAAAGGAAAATCTATAGCTCAGGAAACTTACCTCACTCCTACAAACTCCGGTGAAGAAGACACTCAGCCCTTAGCTCAAAGAATGGCCAAACTCCATGAAACTGCCCTTTCCAAAAAGGTGGAAAAACAGAAGCAAAAGGTAGAAAAAGAAAAACATAGCACTACCACCGTAAGAAGGAGCAACAGATTAAAAGGCAAA
Organism: Pinus taeda; assembly: GCA_000404065.3. Taxonomy (NCBI): domain Eukaryota; kingdom Viridiplantae; phylum Streptophyta; class Pinopsida; order Pinales; family Pinaceae; genus Pinus; species Pinus taeda. Next base: position 227,011 of record APFE031756665.1, on the reverse strand, counting down.
ATGAAGGCCACAAAGAACAAAGGACCATCCTTTATTGACTTGGGCACACCTGAAAAGGTTGCTACAAGTCCTCCACACGCTGAGTATGTTGAGACTAGTCCTCCACGTGAGGAAAGTCCTTTTGAACATAAACTTGAATCTGAGCATGAATCTGAGCATGAACCTGAGCATGAACATGGATCTGAATTTGAGTATGAACCGAGTCCAAAGAAGTCACCTGAAGTTGACCTGGATCAGCAGAAAGTTTATAATTATTTGGAGACGCTGGAGCAAGCAGCTGCTGGCCCAAGCAATGTTCAACCTTTGGAGCAACAAGTTCACTCATTAAAACAAGAAATTTTTGAGATTTAGGTTCTAAATCGCCATATCATACAAGAAAATGAAAAATTGAAAGAACAATCTAAAGTGGATAAGATGATCCAAGATAACACCATGCTTCATATGGGTCCGTTGCAAAAGGAAAACAAAAAGTTCAGGAAAAGATGCAGGAGGCTAAACAGAGATTTGATTAATTTGAGATTTAGATGTCTGATGAAAAGACCGAGAATTGATATCTCTACACGGAGGAAGAGGAGAAGATTAGATGTCTTGGCAGAGGCATCACAGTAGGTTGATTAAGCAGTGTTTTTGCATGAGGACATGCAATGCCCTCGTAGTGGGGGTATGTAGAGCCTCTAACTTACACCTCATCATCCACTATTACCTACTGTTTTTCATCACTTACCTCTCTCTTTTGCCTCATTTTCAATGTAAAACCACCCAGATCATTACATTAGATGTCATTAAGCATGACCAAGTGAGCTTTGCTAATGTGTGACTGTTTTGTTTAGATTTTGACATATTTACAGGCATTCTGCAGCCATCTGCCGATTCCACAGCCATTTGCTGATTCCGCAGCCATCTGGTGATTCTGCAGCCTTTTTGTTAATCTCAAGGTTCCACGTGTCATTTTGCCAAATGAGCCACATGGGCACTTAGGAATCAAGGTGCTCGAGGTTCTTGTGCTATTTGTTCAGCCATCCACGTCATCTGTACCTCCGATCAACAAGGGTCAAGTTACGGTCAACAAAGGCAGCTTAACGGTGATGCGTAAGCTGTTGGATCACGTCAGTTCAAACGGTGACTTGTCTGTGTTATGCGGGTTGTGGGGGACATAATCCAACTCTGGATTCAATGCCATAACGACCAGAACCTCTAGCTCATCCACGCAGGCTTATGCCGTGTTATTGAACCTTAATTACGCATGACAGTTAGTTTATTTTTTCAGTTTTAGCTGTACGCATTAGGATATCTTTCAGATGCCTATAAAAACTTGTGTCTGCGTACGCTTATGTTACTTTTTAGTTGCTGTGTTTTATGAACTTGTTATAATTTTAGTGCATTCCCAGACTCTGTTTTAATAGTGTTGTTCTAGCACTCTTGACTGTAATTTTCTGCACATGGAGTAATAGAAGCAGTGTTGTTCTAAAGTTTTCAATACCTTGAGTCTTCTTTGGGTTATATGAATGGAGGGCCCCTGTTCATGTTAGCCTTGTATAGTATTTTATGTTCAGCATTTCCTTATTTCCATTCAACATTTCCTTTTCTTGACACATGTACAGCGTAATTTACTTTCATGTTATTTCATTTCCAGCCTTTATTTTAAGCTAATCAGCATTGTTCTTTTGCAGGTTTTTAACCCGGGATTGCTTGTGTGTTTATGTATTTGCTTTATATCTAGTGTTAGTTTCAGTTGACAGATTCAAAGTTGCTGCCTTTACTTTATTTTCATAGCTGATTTTTAGTTTTATTTCTCAAATCTGTCTACTAACATATGAATGGTCTCTTTATTATAAATTGTCTATCTTTTAGAGATCAGAATACTAATAACTTGCAGCTGACTTTGGGTACTTTTTATACTAATCTTTAAACTACTTTCTAATCGTGTCTTACACAGTACTATGTGTTAGAGGCAGAGAGTTAGAAAGAGCAAAACATTATAACTAGTCTTTAAAGTAGATCTTTCTCATTTTTATCATTTCTTAGACTTATCGTTAGCTACTTCCTAATCGTGTCTTACACAGTACTATGTGTTAGAGGCAGAGAGTTAGGAAGAGATAAACATTATCATTGGTCTTTTAAGTGATTTTCTTACCTTTTATTTGCAGCAGCATGAATGGTGTTTAATGCCATTAGAAAGTGGTTCTTTGCTTTCAGTTCATTTTAATTCATTTATTTCCTTCAAGTTTTCCTTTTCAGCAAGTAGTTAGAAACCACTAATCACACACCTTCACTCATCTAGAATTCACCTTACACACACCATCACTCATCTGTTTATAAATACATCACTCCATCTTAGGAAGATAAATTAACCATAAACAACACCCCAAACGACAAAAAAAAGCTTTAAGAGGTTGCTTAAGTACATATAGTACACCTTCACTTCATCAGCTTACGAGCCCCGGGTTGACAATTAATGACATCAATTTAGGAACACTAAATTGACTAAACAGGGGGTCTGGGGGCCAACGGTCCCCCAAAGCTAAAAATAGATGTAAAATTGCCTTGTAAAAGTCTAGTAATTTCTAGTCAATCTGGGCCATTCATTAGGCGGATGATCTGATAGTACAAGTTATGTTTAATTTAGGGTTTTTTGCCTTAGAAGGCAACCCCTCACTATATATTATGGAATTGTATTGCGTCTACGTATATCTGTATTCTGAGTGAGGAAAAGAGAGGAGATTGAGAGCGAAGAGGGAGATACAGTGGATCTGCTGTAGGTTGTATCTCTTCAGTTTGCTTGATAATATAATAAAAGAAGGACTGGCTGTTTCTTTGTGGATGTAGCCCAAATCGGGTGAACCACATATATCTGTGTCTCTCTTGTTTTATGCGTTTTCTGTTTTTATATTTCTGAAATATTTTATGTGTTCCATTGCTCTATAATATATAATTTTGTAACAACTGGTATCAGAGCTGAAGGTCTATTTGGCTGATAAAATCGCAGGAGAGAAGGGTTCCTGGTTCGCGTGGGAGCAATGGCGGAAGATGGTAGTTTTAGGGTCAGAAAATTCAATGGCCAAAACTACTAGCTGTGGAAGATGTAGATGGAATATTATCTGTATCAGAGAGATCTATACCTATCATTGAGCGGAAAGACAAAGAAGCCGACAAGTATGACAGACACAGAATGGGATATTCTCGATAGAAAGGCACTTGGAACAATATGGCTATGTCTAGTGGCGTCAGTAGCATTTAATATTTCAAAGGAAATGACAATAGAGGGTTTAATGTCGGCATTGGCCAAACTATATGAAAAACCCTTGGTCTCAAATAAGGTATTTCTTATGAAGCATTTATTTAATATGAAGATGTCAGAAGGTGGATCTGTTGCAGACCATTTAAATGATTTTAATACAGTTACAAGTCAGTTAAGTTATGTAGGGGTAAATTTTGATGATGAAGTTAGGGCTTTGTTATTTCTGTGCTCATTGCTAGAAAGTTGGAATGGTTTAGTTATGGCCATTAGTAACTCTGTCTCTGGATCTAGTACTTTAAAGTTTGATGATGTTTTCGGTGCAATCCTTAGTGAGGAAATGCGATGGAAAAGCTCTGATGAGACATTAGGCAATGCTTTGACTGCAGAGACTAGGGGAAAAAAAATGGAAAGAGGAAAGAGCCCAGGATATCGCAGTAAGTCAAGAAAAGGCAGATCCAAGTCCAAATTGGGGATAGTGTGTTGGAAATGCAGGAAGAAAGGACACCTGAAGAAAGATTACAAGTATCAAAAGGGAAAAGAAGGAGACACGCAATAAGAAACTAATCATGAAGCGAATGTAATAGGTGATGTGTTGCAAGATGCTTTGATTCTTTCATTAGAAAATATTATTGATGCCTGGGTGGTAGATTTAGGGGCCTCATTCCATGCCACACTTGATAAGAAACATTTTCACGATTATGTTCAAGGAGATTTTGGACAGGTTCGATTGGGTGATGATAAACCTTGTAAAATCGTTGGAATGGGTACAATTTTCATAAAAAAACAGAATGGAAATCAATGGCTATTGAAGGAGGTAAGGCATGTTCCAGATCTTAAGAAAAATCTGATTTCAACAAGGTAATTGGGAGGTGAAGGTTGCGTAAGTACTTTCACAGATAAAACCTGGAAGGTCACTAAAGGATCCTTGGTAATAGCGAAAGGAGGAAAGGTTGGTACATCATATTTATGTAATGGTATTTCTAATTCTGTTAATGCTTTAACCTCTATAGGAGAAGATACGACATTGTGGTATCATAGGCTCAGGCACATGAGTGAGAAGGGGATGCAGATTCTTCACTCAAGAAATTTATTGCCAGGTTTGAAGCATGTTGATTTAAAATTATGTGAAAATTGCGTTTATGGAAAACAGAAGAGAGTCAGATTCCTTAGATTTGGGAAAGAAAAGAAGAGTGAAAAATTAGAGCTTGTGCATACAGATGTATGGGGACTTGCTTACTTATCATCTCTTGGTGGCTCTCGTTATTATGTTACTTTTATTGATGATGCAACCAGGAAAACCTGGATTTATTGTATTTGAAATAAATCTGATGTATTTGGTACTTTCAAGAAATGGAAAACTTTGGTTGAAAATGAGATAGGGAAAAGGTTGAAGTGTCTCAGATCAGATAATGGAGGTGAATATTGCAGCAAAGAGTTTGATAGGTACTATTCAGAGAATGGAATTCATAGAGAGAAGACAGTTCCAGGAACACCACAAGAAAATGGTGTGTTAGAAAGGATGAACAGGACAATCATGAAGCGTGCAAGGTGCATGAGATTGCATGCAGGATTTCCTTTACAATTTTGGGTAGATGTTGTAGACAATGTTGTTTATCTAATAAGTAGAGGGCCTTCAAATTCCTTGGATGGTGGTATTCCAGAGGAGGCATGGACAGGTAAATAGGTAAACTACTTATTTTTAAAGACTTTTGGTTGTGAAGTCGTTGTCCACATTAATAAAGAAAATAGAACAAAGCTCGAGGAAAAATCAAAGAAATGTACCTTTATTGGATATGGTGTTAATGATTTTGGTTATCGCTTATATGATTATGAAAAATCATAAAATCATTAGGAGCAGAGATGTAATATTCAATGAAAAGGTCTTGTATAAGAATCAGTTGCAGGAAAAGAAACAGGAAAAAGAAAACAAAGAATACATAGTGCTTGACGATATCACAGGAAAGGTGATGGTGCTTGAAAATCGTAATGATCAACAGCTAGAACAACAACCACAAGAGCAACAAGCACCTCAAACACCTAAAAATGGTGTTAGAAGATCTACCAGGATAAGTGGACCCCTCGAATGATACTCTCCTTCATTATATTATGTATTGTTGACTGATTCTGGTGAACCAGAATGTTATGAAGAAGCAGTGCAGGTAGAAACCAGGAAGAAGTGGGAGCAAGCCATGAACGAAAAGATGGACTCCTTAGCACATAACTAGACTTCGGACTTAGTCATGTTTCCTACAGGTAAAAAAACATTGCAAAATAAATGGGTTTACAAGTTGAAGGACGAAGATGGAGGTAGAAAAAGGTATAAAGCTAGACTTGTGGTGAAAGGGTTTGCACAGAAAAAGGGTATAGACTTTGATGAGATATTTTATCCTATTGTGGAAATGACTTCAATCAAAACTATTCTAAGTCTAGCAGCTGCTGAAGATTTACATCTTGAGCAGTTAGATGTAAAGACAACCTTTCTCCATGGGGATTTGGAGGAAGAGATATATATGCAATAGCCACAAGGATATGAGGTAAAAGGGAAGGAGAAACTAGTGTGCATGTTGAAGAAGAGCTTGTATGGTTTAAAATAGGCTCCAAGGAAGTGGTATCTAAAATTTGACAAGTTTATGTCTGAACAAGGTTATACTAGATGTCACTCTGACCATTGTGTTTATCTCAAAAGGAAAATGATGGCAACTATATTATATTTTTATGTAGATGACATGCTTGTTGTAGGTTATAAAATGCAAGAAATAAATTTGCTCAAAAGGAAATTGGCAAACTCATTTGCAATGAAGGATTTGGGAGCTGCAAAATAAATCCTTGGTATGAGAATAACTAGAGATAGGAAGAATTGAAAATAAACATTGTCTCAAAGTGAGTACATAGAAAAGGTGTTGAAAAGGTTTAATATGCAGAATGCAAAACCGGTTGGTATACCTTTGGCTAGCCATTTCAAATTAAGTAAGAAGGCATGTCCCAAGACTCAGGAATAAATGGCTCATATGTCTAAAGTTCCATATGCATCAGTAGTTGGAAGCTTAATGTATGCAATGGTCTGCACAAGGATTGATATTGCACATGTAGTGGGAGTTGTAAGCAGGTACATGAACAATCCAGGGAAAGAACATTGGATGGCGATGAAGTGGATTCTCAGGTATTTGAGAGGTACCACAAATCAAGCATTATGCTTTGGTGGTTCAAACATTGCTCTACAGGGATATGTTGATGTAGATATGGTAGGTGACAAAGATAACAGGAGGAGCACTACAGGATATGTATTTACTATAGGTGGAACAATTGTCAGTTAGGTTTCAAAATCCAAAGTGTTGTTGCACTTTCAACAACAGAAGCAGAGTATGTTGTTGCTACAGAGGCTAGTAAAGAAATGTTTTGGTTATAAAGGTTTCTGGATGAATTGGGTAAAAAGTTGGAGTTGGGAAGGTTATACATTGACAGCCAGAGTGCCATACATCTTGCAAAGAACTCTGCATTTCATTCCAAGAGTAAACATATATAGCTCACGTACCATTTCATATGGTGAGCATTGGAAGATGGACAATTGAAGGTGGAAAAGATACACACTAGCCAGAATTCTGCAGATATATTAATAAAAGTTGTAACCAGGGAGAAACTGAGAATATGAAAAATTTCAATTGGTCTTCAAGTATGATGAAGAAGATGAGAAACAACCAGGTCCAAAGTGGAGTCATTATGTAGCAAATGAAGCAGTGATGGAGTCGCTATAATCAGTCTCCAAGTGGGAGATTGTTGGGTGTGGAGCCTGATTATCTTTTGTATTCAAAGGTTTCAGCCGGATGTATACCCCGGATAGATTATACACCCCTCCACGTGGGGGGGTGCGGGGGGGCCTAATCTCCCCTGGCTGGGGGGTCTAGGGGTCAGTAGTCCCCCGGCAGGGGTTAGGGGGTAGCACCCCTGAAGCTAAAAATAGATGTAAAATTGCCTTGTAAAAGTCTATTAATTTCTGGTCAATCTAGGCTGTTCATTAGGCGGATGATCTGACAGTAGAAGTTATGTTTAATTTATGGTTTTTTTCCCTAGAAGGCAACCCCTTACTATATATGAGGGAATTGTATTGCGTATATGTATATCTGTATTCTGAGTGAGGAAAAGAGAGGAGATTGAGAGCGAAGAGGGAGTTACAGCGGATCTACTATAGGTTGTATCTCTTCAGTTTGCAAGATAATATAATAAAAGAAGGACTGGTTGTTTCTCCATGGACGTAGCCCAAACTGGGTGAACCACATATATATGTGTCTCTCTTATTTTATGCATTTTCTATGTTTATATTTCTGCAATATTTTATGTGTTCCATTGCTCTATAATATATAATTTTGTAACACTACTCTCCTTTCGTGTTGTCACCTCTTTGCCTCTATCTCCAAAGCTACTTTCTCAAGAAGAGGATGTTCTCTGAACTTGTAGATTTCCGCAGCCTCTGCTCTCTCGACAATATTCCTCTTGCCTTTTTCTTGCACCGGTTTGCTACTCACTGCTGCTGTTGTTGTTTCTTCCTTTGGGTCTATTTCCTGTAGTGTTGATTTCCATTCTACAACTATGCTGACCAATTCATTAAGCCTAGAGGATTGTTAGAATTACCTCCAAGGATCTTCCTCTAGTCAATGACATGCCCCATGGATCCATGGGTAATACACCTTTACACAATGGTTCTTTCATATGTGGTGGGGATCATATGGATTGAAACTCTTGGTTCCAAACCCAAACTTGTTCAAGTCTTCAGCCTAGACATCTGCATCCTTCAAGATACAGATCTCATACAATCCAATATACAAAGAAAGAGTAGGGCATGGCCCCTTGTTCCTCCTATGCAATCCTACTGATAACCCTGTGGAGATGTGGTATGTAACATCTTTCATGACCATCTCGTCCATGGAAAACCTTAGTAGCTCATGCGTAGCTCATGCACAATATTTTCTCTGCCAAAAATCTTGATGAAGGTGCCACCAGGTGAGGCATACCAATTTGTAATGTTAAGCAATGTCTGCATCACTTCTAAGGGCATGCAAAGTGGATCCTATTCGAATATAATCCTACACAACAGGACAATGAAGTGGTTAGACAACCTCACCATGACTCCTTAGTAGTTTCACTTGGAGAGAAACTTGCAATAGATGTTCATAGAATCCTCTGATTGTGTCCATGTCCAACCCATGCTAGGGAACTGTTGCTAGGAACAGATTGGATTAAGAAGGTACACAGACATAAAGAATCTTGTTTTTTCATTCTTAGGTGGACTCTAGGAATTATAGACATGCAATTTCAGCTGAAGAGCCAACATGTCAGACCAGTTGAATGGCATTCCTTCATTTTTCAATTGATCCCAAATAATCACCCAACTCTGCGGAAAGGTCTTCGTGCTCTCTTGACCATACAAGAGACATGTAAATATGACCAAGAATTCAGAAGCCTTCCTGAGTGACTTCATCTTGTAGACCTGGTTGGGTGTCGCTCTGAGCTTAGATGGCTATTTTACCCAATGCTTCATGATGTCTCTAGTGTTCACATTGATTTTGGGAGTGTAGAACAATGCATCCATGTAGTTCACTGGCTGTGGAAAGTGATACATCTGATTGTAGTTTTCTGACCTGAAGGTGGCAAGCTGTGTTCCAATGGTACTTCTCAATGTCATCATCTTGGTATTGGTATGTGAGAAAATCCAGTGAATGGTATCCGAGCATGGGAAGGTGGGTTACCTACATGCAACCTTGTATAAGACTGAATTGTGAATGTTGACATAGGCCTGTTGATCTTCAAGATCTTCCTTGAATCTACCTGCAAATATGTCCTTTATTTCTTGCCATGTAATCTTCATGTCCTTCTCTATGAAAAACTGTGTGTCTTCATAGATGGGAAAGTTCATTGGCACCTATTCAACTGCATCTCTAGTGCTACTCTCTATAGTATCCTTTGACATATCTCTCTTGGAAACCATGTTTCCTGTACTGCTGAGAAGCTGCTCAACAACTGATGTACCTAGAGATAGAGTAGACACCGATGGAAAGTAAATGTAAACTTAAAAATAGAAAGGACTTCAAGGATCGATCATGCAACAAACGAGGAAATTGTCAAGCAATATTGTGTAGTTGTGACTCTTAGAGGTGAGGGAATGTCAGCTAGATCTATGCATTGCATAGTCCTAGCTGACAGTGAGGGATATTGATAAGTGGAATTGCACAAAGTGTAGTACAATGCAGCTTGCTGTGCATTAGAACTGCGCAATGTGTAGTTCAGTATGGCTTGATGCTGGTTGGGGCTGCACCTTATGCAATCCCAATGGGCAAGGCTCTGAGGCTGAATCTTGGAACTATGCAGAGTGAATCTGGAGCCAGTGACTAGCAACTTTTGTGAAATTCCTAGATCTAAGGCAGAGCCTTGAGTTCCATAAATGCATATTGCATGCCTGGAAGAACTAGATCTGAGCTAAGGTAGCCCAAATCTGCTCAAGGGAAACTTGAAAATGAGTAGATATGGATGCTTGAGTGAAGGATTTTGCATATCTAAGTGAATAGTCATGCATGTAGTCAAACCAAGTGCATAAATCAGTCAAACAGATGAACAACAAAGCTTTTTGGGAGAGTCGCTGCAACAACGACCGTTAGTGCAAAAATAGGGTTATGTATGTGACGCTAAAGAAATGAAATGAAAAACTTGAAACAACACTTCTACAAGTTAAAAAAAACTAAAATGCCAACAGTCATTCAATAAAACATGAAAAACAACACTCACACAAGCCAAGTAAACAAAAGTGATAAGAAAGAAATAAAAGACTTGAAAAGAAAAACTTATTTCGAAAATGTGTTTCGATCATGCCGAAGGTTCCTATATGTCTCAGGAATTCCACAACTCTAAGATCGAATGTACAAATGAGCTCTGGCAGCATCCATTAAATAGATTTGATTTATTTAGGGCTTATGATGCACATGCCAAAAATCTAGGAAAAAGTGACAAGTGGTGATAGTTTTCTAAAATTAACTCAAGTGTAACTTCTAGTGCTAAAAATAGATCCCTATTTTTTAGGGATGGTTTTTTTTCTTTTTTTCTTTTTATTTTTTGAGAAGGGCTGCCATGCATGCATGGAGAAATTGTGCAATTCTGGATTGAACTAGGAAACCTAATGACACATGCATCATACAACAAGTGAGGGTATGCTTCTGCACAATTCCTAGGCTGAGTGGCTTTGCTTGCCTCTCTATGTAGTTTCTGAGCTGAAGAAAAGATGGAAGCTAGTTCTGCACAGTTTTGGAGCCGAAGCTCACTACTAGGCTGATCTGTGCAATTCTTGAGAGCAAGGGTCATTGTTGGGTTGCACTACGCAATTCCTAAGAGAAAGGCTAGTTTCCCTCTAGGACTGCGCAATTTTCCAAGGCAGTGCACAAACTAGATGTAACCAAGTCACGGGGGGTCAACTTGTCATTAGAAAACAAAGCAAGTAAGCAAACACAAGTTGTAAAGAGAAATATAAATTCAAATGAAAACACAAGTACCTGAGCAGTGCAAGATAAGATGTTGAGATTTAAGGAGGGAGGCTCCAAAATGAAGCGAAGGAAAAGTTTTGGAGGGTGTTTGTAGCCGCTACAATAGGCTCTAGTATGCTGAAATATGAACCTATAAAGCCTCCCACTGTGGACTCCAATCACTCTAGCACAAGTGATATTAGATCCATTGGTATTCATAAGCACATGTTGATCCCATAATACCATTAAATATCCTCTATCCTCAATACTTGAGACTGAAATAAGGTTCTTCTTCAGCCCTAGAACATATAAGACCTCCATCACTTTCTAGGGAGGCGATGAATCCCTCTGAAATGATACAATCCTCACTCCTGTAGATCTGACCTTAGAGTTATCTCCAAGCACCACCTCCGAGTCTACATAATCCTTAGTAAGACTTCTAAATTTCTCCTTCACTGCAATCATATGGAAGAAAGCTCCATTGCCAACAAAATAGACACTAAAAGACATAACATTAGCTGCAGGAATCACCACTAAAGAAAACTAAATGTCAAATTTAGTGGAAAACTCATCCTCCTTTGCTCAAATTGTTACATTGATCCAAAAATGAACCCAGTATGGCCTCTAAATCTAAAGTCTTCAAATACAGGTGAAAGTGGAACAAGGTTGAAGAACTCATTGAAACAAAGCTAATGGTGCAAACCACATGAAAATATGATTTTGGATAAGGAAATGGGAGCCAATTAAAGATTCAATTCAAAAGGTCAAAGCCTACATTAGCAGGACATGTGGCAACCTGGGAAAGAGTCGTAGGTACCTGATGATGTTAGCACAACAGATGATTTGGCAGTCTATGATTGGTTCAGACCTTAGGCGATGAGGAGTAGCAGTAAAGAACAACGATCGTCTAATCAAAGGAGATTGATGAATATCACATCAAAACACGTAAGCATGTTATCTAGAAAAATAGACACGATATATTTATGCAAAAGGAGCTAAACTCTTTGAGTTCTAGCAAGAGGGTAGAAAATGGTTTATTGTGTGCCCTCAAGGCAGGAAGCAGTTTTAGAACAGGAGCATGTGATTCCACTCAACTAGTGACACGTAGCCTCCCAAAAGCCACTTTGTCACGTGCCTTTGGAGAAATAGCGAATGTGCTAGTTAGAGAGCAATACCATGCGACAACTGTCAGATTGTTTAGAGAAGATCAACAGTGCAGGTTGTCTGGATTAGTTGAGGAGCGGCACGCAATAGACATTAGATGGGTTGTTCTCGAGATCAGCATCGGGGAAAGGCCAGATCATCAGGGTCCACCTGCGCTCACCGATCCTTTTGTTTTGAGCCCGTTTCTATTATAAACGTATTGTTTCCATGTTTAATGGAAATTGTAACTAAAACGTGTTATAAAAACACTTTAATATAGAAATTTGACAAGAACGTGTATTGTGAACCATTCTAGGGGGTCTAAAGGTCAGAGTGACCAGTATGATCGTGTTTATAGTCATTTCAACTCAAGGATTCAAGCAAAAATCAGTGGTGAGATCCATTTCTATGTTGAGACTCTGTTTTTGAGCTCACACCTGTAACAACCATTTTGAAGACATAATATAGAGGTCAGCACTAGAAGCTAGGACCAGGAGACATAGCTAGGAAGTCTAATGAACTCCTTTATCAATTTTGGCTATGTTGACGTGTTATTATTGTGTTTTCTGATTATTTAATTATCTGTATTATTCACAATATTTTCGATCCATTTCACTAAGTAATATAGACAACTCTACACATAAGTCTGTAATACCTTTTTATCAATTTCAGATCAAGTGGTATCATAGCTTAAGGTTTTTAAGGTTTGACAAGTTTGTGTAGAGATTTGAATGCTGACTAGGTTAAGGCTCAAACAAGGTGAAGGAGAACTTGTTGAGGAAAATCCAGAGATTAGAAGAGTCTATTCACGAAGAAGGATGGCATATGAAGCACCACTTGGGTTAGAATCCTAATCCTTAGACAACTTCATGATGATATGTGCCATGGTGGAAGAAATGTATCACGATTTTAAAAAGGGTAGAGGTGAAAGCACTTCATCACCTAGACCAAACAAAGGAGTAGAGGAACCTTTTCTCTTTGTCCCTCCATAGAAAGAAGAGAAGGAAGATAAAGGAAAAGGAGGAATGCAACCCACACCATCTCCTCCATCATCACCATCATCGTCATCATCATCATCTTCTCATAAAACTATTTCTTCTAAGACAAAGAAAAAGAAAACCTCTTTGATCAAATTAGATGTAAAGTTTGATTTGCCAATTTATGATGGAGAACTTAATGCATAAAATCTAGATAATTGGATAAGGAAAATAGATGTATATTTCAGGGTGAAAAAAGTCGATTCATAAAGGAAGAATATTTAGCTAGCTAGCCTTCGTCTTGGAGGAACCACACTTGTGTGGTGGGAAGGAAAGACACAAGCAGATATTCAAAAACATGGTAAAATCATTTCAACTTGGAATGAATTTGTTTCTGCCATTAAAAATAATTTTATCTTTTAGCTTACATGCAGTAGGCAATGATGATTTGGCAGACACTATTCCAATTGAAGGGTCAAATTGTATAGAGTTATACTCAAGATTTTTTCAAAAGAGCTTTAACATTAGTTATTTCATTGGACTCACCAGAGACATTATTGAAATATTTAAGTGGTCTTCATAGTTATTTGAAGCATACTATACTTATGTTTAATCCCATTGGCTTAGATGATGTGTTAGCCCAAGCGACTCCTCTAGAGGCTAGGGGTAAGAATGTAAACCCAGATGTTGGGAAATCATCCTAATCTTTTGAGAATAAGAATAAAGGAAAGAAGAAACTAAAATGGAAGAAAAGGAAAACAAACACTGTAAAGAAGGACAAAAATTCATGCACTCATTGTAAGAAAGAAGGACACGATGAGGCACACCACTGGTCTTTGGATCCAGAACTAAAGCCTAAGAAGTTCGGGGCTAAAGAGCGAAAGAATGTTGCTGCTATATGGAATGACCTAGGGTTAGACTCAGGTGATCAAACAACAATTACAACCATAGGGATAAAAGGTAAAGATTCTGAAGCATCTACAAGTAATTCTTCACATTCTTTTGATAATGAAAGTAATAAGAGGAAAATAAATGAGCTATTTCATGTTAGAGTCATTTCCAAGCACACTAAAATTGATACTTTATTTGATACTGGGTCACAAGTAAATTTGATTTATGAAACAATCGTAAATAAGTTGGGTCTAGAAACAAAACCTCATAAAAAGCCATATCCATTAGGTTGGATGTGTGATAAAACAAAGCTACAAGTTACGAGACAATGTAAACTCCGGTTTGTTATTGGGTCAACATTTGTAGATGAGTTTGAGTTAGATATAGTCCCATTGGACATATATGGAATTGTTTTAGGAAGTCCATACTTGTATGATAGAAAGGCTATCTTCTATCGGGTTGAAAATAAGTATCAGCTCATTAAGGATGGAATTGCGTATATTGTAAGGGATCATAAAATAAAAGATAACTTCTCTCTCATAAACTCAGGACATATGAAAAGTATAGTCAATTCAAGTAAGCAATTTTTACTAATGATTGGAAAGGCAAAGGATCCTAATAAATCCGATGCATTCCAAGGTTGTAACCCTAGACAAAAACAAGATATAGTTAAAGTTGTTTTTGATTATGATATTCTGTTTAAAGAGCCTTAGGGGCTTCCACCCAAGTGGGAAATAGCACATGATATTTATTTGCAGCAAGATGCTCCACTACCTAACATTGGAATGAACAAGTTATTAGCTTTAGAGAATGTAGAGATAGAGAAGGAGGTACATGAGTTGCTTGATAAATGGTTTATACGACCAAGCACATCACTGTGTGGATCACCAATCGTATTAGTGTGAAAGAAGGATGGTTCATGGAGAATGTGCATTTATTTTAGAGCACTAAATAAAATTACGATCAAGAATCATTATCCTCTTCCTTGTATTGATCATTTATTAGATCATTTAAAAGATGCAGTTTACTTTTCTAAATTAGACTTGCGAAGCGGCTACCATCATATCAAAGTTGCAGAACAAGATCTATGGAAAACTTCTTTTAAGATGAAGCAAGGACTTTATGAGTGGTTGGTTATGCCTTTTGGCTTAGCTGATGCTCCTGCTACGTTTATGTAAGTCATGAATGATGTATTTAGACCATTTATTGATGCTTTTGTAATAGTCTATTTAGATGATATTCTTGAT
>APFE031756665.1:168683-209966 GCA_000404065.3 Pinus taeda | reverse complement strand
TGGTGAAAATGATTTCTGCATTGATCTACTAGCTTATATGCAAATCTATTCAGTTGTTGATGTTGAAAACTTGAGATTGTATGAACCTTGAATGATTGAATATATCGAAGAGCAAGGTCAGATGCCTTCCATTGAGGATTTGTTTCCTGAGTATCTCAATGAGTTACAGTTGGACATAGTTCTTGACAGGAGGATAAGAACTTCACGACAAGGGGATGTTGAGTACTTGAGAGTTGGATTCAAAGGTACAAATCCAAGTAAAGCACGATGGATAGGAATTGGACAAGTGAAGGAATTTTATCCTCACTTACTCGATGGCTAAAAACCAACTTTTAGTGGAACAAAAGCTTCAAGTGGGGAGGAGTGATCCAAAATGGATCTAGCATGGCCTCTAAATCTAAAGTCTTCAAATACAGGTGAAAGTGGAACAAGGTTGAAGAGTTTGTTGAAACAAAGCTAATGGTGCAAATCATATGCAAATTTGATTTTGGATAAGGAAATGGGAGCCAATTAAATATTCAAGCCAAAAGGTCAAAGCCTACGCCAGTAGGACATGTGGAAACTCGGGAAAGAGTCACAGGTACCTGATGATGTCAACGCAATAGATGATGTGGCAGTCTATGATTGGTTCAGACCTTAGGTGATGAGGAGTAGCGATAAAGAATAGTGATCATCCGATCAAAGGAGATCAACAAATATCACATCGAAACATGCAAGCATGTTATCTGGAAAAACGGACACAATATGTTTATACAAAAAGAGCTAAAATCTTTGAGTTTTGGCAGGAGGGCAGTAAATGGTTTATCATGTACCCTCAAGGAAGGAAGCGGTTTTAGACCGGGAGCATGTGATTCCACTAAGTGAGTGACAAATAGCATCCCAAAAACCACTTTGTTATATGCCTTTGGAGAAATAACGAATGCAATAGCTAGAGCGCGATATCACGCGACAACTGTCAGATTGTTTAGAGCAGATCAATGGTGTAGGTTGTCCAGATCAATTGAGGAGCGGGACGCGATAGTCATCATATAGGTTGTTCTTGAGATCAGTTTTGGGGAAAGGCTAGACAGTCAGGGTCCACCCGTGCTTGCCAGTCCTTTCAGTTTTATCCTGTTTCTATTTTAAACGTATTGTTTCCATGTTTAATGGAAATTGTAACTAAAACGTGTTATAAAAACACTGTAATATAGAAAGCTGATTGGAGAGTGTATTGTGAACCATTCCAGGGGGTCTAGAGGTCAGAGTGACTAGTATGGTCATGTTTATACTCATTTCGACTCAAGGACTCGAGTGAAAATTAGTGGTGAGATCCATTTCTATGTTGATACTCTGTTTTTGAGCTCACACTTGTAACAATCATTTTGGAGACGTAATATAGAGGTCAACACTGGAAGCTAGGACTAGGAGACGTAGGCAAGAAGTCTCGTGAACTCCTTTATCAATTTTGGTTGTGTTGATGTGTTATTATTGTGTTTTCTGATTATTTAATTGTTTGTATTATTCACAATCTTTTCGATCCATTGCACTAAGTAATATAGACAACTCTACACATAAGTCTGTAATACCTTTTTATCAATTCCTTTTGAGACACTTAGAGTCATAATGGCCCATATTCTTATAAGAAAAGTATCTCACTTTCCTCATGTCCTTCCCTTTGGCCCTCTACTTCCCCTTCTATTGATTTGGCCCACTATAAGACCCCTTCTTGGCCTTCTTCTTGCACTTAGTTGTTAGAGAAACATTGTCGTCCTCTCCTACCCCACCATGCTAGCTTCCTCTCATGGAACTCCTCGTGGTCTCCTCTTGGATGAAATCATCCCACATCCTCCTCGAGTGAGGAAAATTCTCTCTAGAAATAATTCCATCTATGAATCCATCCCACTAATTGGGAAAACCTTCCAATGCTATCCTGAACAACTAGCCCTTAGGGATAATCTCTCCCACTAGATCCAACTCATCTCTTAGCTGTGTGATCTCTCCTCCCCTAAAAATTTGAAAGTGTCTCTAAAGTGGAGGATGGCCTCCACTTGTCTTCCTCCAATTCTAGGCGTATTCTAAAAGAATGACATGAGTTAGGTGAGTATGGAAGGGTTTGGGTGCTTAGGATTGATCCATAGTGGCTCTCTTACTTCCCCATCCATTATTTTCCTTACTTATTCTAGTGTGATTTCCTCATGTATCAACTAGGATTCCAGGGTTAACAATTGTGCATCCCCAGTTATGGGTTTAGATTCCATATGGTCAAATATGTAAGTGTAAGGTTGTGGATGTATATTTAAAAAAAATTGGCTTTGTACTTCATACTACATTACATTAAAAAGTCAATGAACTCTTTGGTCTCATGTGGATGGATGGTCCCTCTATGTGAAATCTAGTTGATATGAAAATATGCACCACTATTCCTTTAAAAATAGTGAGTGCATATTTTCAGGTTTGTAGTTGATATCCTCTCAATTTTTCTCTCAAATTTCATCTTCTTTTTTAGTAATATCAACCACTCCCTTGTCTTGTTTTATTCTCCTCCATCAACAAGTTTGTACTTTTTGCTTATACACTTCAAGTAGTAAGTGGGTTGACTAGGTGTTTAGGGAGTACTCTTCTTGATGTTCCTGTAATAGGGGAATCAACCTTTAGTGGCCAAGACAAAGGAAGGGGGCTTCCTTGGGGATAATTTATTTTCTAACCTTTTAGTCATCTATAGATCTGTAGACTTCTCCTATAGTATGATAGTTTGTTCATGTAGATGGGAAGTCTACCCCTATAATTGTACTTGTTTTTTTGTGACCTTAGGTAGTGCTTGCACTTCATCTTGTTGTGCCTCTAGTTCTTGTAATTCTTTCTCTTTTCCTTCTTATAGGCTTTCCCATTCTAGACTGGGTGTTTTCTAAATGGTAATGGAGGTAGAAGAAGGAGGTTTTGGTTTACGACTAAAGATTATCCTAGTGATTTTCCTTCTACTACACAATTTTTTTGAATAGGCCTACTTATTGTTGACTTGATGGGAGTGCTAAGGCCTACCAATTTTTCTATAATATCCTTTTCCTCCTCTTCTAGGATTTCTTCCTTTTTATGCTGGATGACCACTTCCTTCCATTTTTTTGAAATATTCTAAGTTTTTTTAAATTATTCCTTGGCTTATCGGAAGGATTTTCTATCCATGTGCACAAAATTAATCTAAGGGATCATATGTTGAAGGTTTTCCAATGCATCAATGGCTATCGACTTAATTAGGCCATGATGACCCATGTAGTTACACTTTCCTTCCATGAATTTGGTGCTCATTTCCTTGAGGGATTGAAGAAGGAAGTGGTTGACCCTCAAAAACTCATGGATTGGAAGGTATGATTGACATCTTAATTGATATAACAATCTGAAATGATATGCATAGGCTATGCTCAACCTACCTTCATAGGAAATAAATTTGAAAATTTGATAAGCTACCTCATCCCAAGAGCTAGTTTGTCTCTCCCTTCTAATTCCATTTTTATCCTCATTAGGTAAAAAGAATCCTCTCTTGGAATTAATGACTCGTCTCTCTCCTTTGCTCTAGTGTAACCCTCTAGGGAGAGTGGTGACTCTACTAATGGATTCTTCGTTGGCATAGATCACCAGTCCCTTGAATATGGTGAGTAGTTATTGACGCATAGGATTTTTCAAATTCATTGCAAATTCCATAGCAACCTCATAATCAAACCCTATGAGTTTTTCAAAGAATTCTAACCTTTCATAATTTTCCAAGATAATGACGATATCAGGATTTTGGTGAATTTTGGTTGTATCAGTTGGTTCTTTTATATTAAACCCAACCCCCATTTTGTATGGCATAGGAATTTCAAAGGTTTGGGGATTGATTTCACAAACTTGGACATACTTTGACAAGTTTTTAGGAAGAAAAATGCATACATGATAGAGAGTTTCTTTTGGCATCAAGGTACTCTATTTTTTTTGCAATTATAAAAACAAATAGTCTCAACTATTTTTCAATATCAAATTAGGCATAAATGTATGAAGGAAGAAACTGATAAAATAATTGATGGACTCTCTCGTTTCCATCAATTCATAGTTCTAGCACAAGTGTTGTAGTGTTTTTGGAGGACAAGTGTACCAAAAGACACCCCCTTAGCAGTAGATTGTTTCCTACAAAGGATCACAGTCAAAATTAGTGATGTTAGTGGACAAACTTAAATAAACACAACATTTTAAGTAGTGAAAGCAATGCATACATGAACACAAACTAAGAAAAGAGGTACATAAACAAAACAATGCTCAAATGGTGCAAACATGTCAATAATATATGGAAAAATCTCCCTTTATTGATTTCTGGTGGTAGAGGTTGAATACAACTAGAATCTCAAACACTTGAAGAGAATTCTTTGAGCTATGGAGCTCAAAAATCCTCAGCAAGGGGGTTTATTTTCTCAATCTCTTTGCAAGTTTCTCCTCTCTCTCAAAGAAGTATGAATACTCTCCAATGGTGGGTTCCTCTTCTCTCAATAAGATGTTGGGTTGCTTAGAAGAAATTTGGCCAATATGCTAGTGCTCTTCACTTCCTTGGCTTCAACAATTTGGCCAACATAACAATGTCTCATGCTTTCTTTCTCCCATGGATTGTTTATATAGAGTTTTTTCAATCCTTCTTCCCTCTCTTGGTACATGTATGATAAGGACACATGAGTAGGACAAGAGGATTCCATTAAGGGTTGCATATCTCCAAGGCAACTTGAATTCGGTTGTACTGGACCGATCTCATGTCAGAGAGTCGGCCCCAAGTGTGTAAAGATGTCCTGAGTTGATAAGTCATCCTCTTCTACAACCACAAAACTTTAGGAGGTTATCTCGTGTGCGTGTTTATCAAAGAAATATGCGTGCAACCTTAATTGATTTTCCTTTATAAAATTTGGACCTTAGGAGAAATTTTATTTTTTAAACTTCGTAATGTATTCAGCTAGGAAAATTTCCACCTTTGCATTCTCCTGGACACTTTTAATGTCTTCTGGATTGTACTAGCAGGTGTACAATTTTTCAGTGTTAACAATTGCCTCTTGATGTATGAGGTTAGGAGAAAACGTATAATCAAAATACATCACGTTTTCATTTCTTTTGGACAGTATAATCAAATTTTTGAGAGAGTGGATAGCTTGTTGTGGAGATGATTAGAGAAAAACCCCTTGACTGAGTATCAATGATACCCATGCTCTGGTGAAATCCTACAAAAAATGGTGTGTCTATACGAGGCGAGCATGTCCCATGCTTGTTATGATGGCTAGTCAGAACTAATTACAATTGGACAAAGACTAATCTTTGTCCAGTCAATGTGGTGGTTATTGATGTGATGATAACTAACGATGATAATTGTTGACGTCATCAAGGATGATTTCTGGTTAAATAGGAGAAGTATTGCTCCCTTATGAATAACCCAAGTGAATCACTATTGATGGGTGTTGCGGTATGTGTAGGTCTTCAGTTGTGTGTACCAATCCCGTATCATAATGTAAGCACTGCTGAATGAGGTGCTTAGTGATGCAGGGGTATTCGATTAAATGAATGAAGTAACTAAGTATGGAACCACCTTGATGTGAATTCTTGAGTTGATGTTGAATGTCAAGGGGACCGATGAAAACATTGGGAAATAATGGTTCTGAATGTGCCACCCAAGGATATCCCTATTAAGGGGGGGAGTATCCAAGGTACAACCTCTTCCCTGGAATACATTTGTTGAAGTCGATAGGGAAGGGGTTTCAACCACCTAACATGGTGAGTCAGGAAATCAGTGTGAAATATGATCATATTATAATGACTTGGGTCAGATAGGAATGATAGCGAGAGCTATCAAGATCAGAGGATACACATAGCTATCTTGAGGTTAGAGCTTGATATGAAAATGGCGACGGTCAAAACATGCTTTCTGATGATCCTGGAGTTGGTAGGATTTTTAAGATGGGTGTAAGTGATTTTTGGTAGACGTGTTAAATGGTGGGTGATTTGCTGGTGAAATGTGAACAAAGGTGATTAGAGATTGCCAGTGGGCGAAGGCCGTGAATTGTAAAAATCAAATGTTGATGGGAGATTTTTTTTTGTTTTTTGAAAAAATATTTGTACACTTGCCGAAAGAATAGTGGGTGGTTTGGAGACGGGTGCCCCATGATGAAAATATCCTGTGTAAAGGTATAGTGCATCTGTTGAGTCTCCATTGGTTGGTTTCCATGTGGGGTGGGTGAGGCAGATGATGTGATACAAATGGGCTATGAAATATGGATGAATGATAGGAAAAATTTAGGATGCAAAGGTACATTCATTTAGTGTTGTGAGAGGGCCCATGAATTTGGGTGTATGTATAGTGAATGTAGCATAATGGGGCTAAAATTCTAGATATGCACGTGAAATGGTTCTAGGGTTGGAGTGAGTGGTCATAGCTCCTTTTAGTGAAGAGGGGTCTACAATGATGAAGGGAGCCATGAAGGGGGGGTTCTATTGACCAATGTCAGGTTTTACCATATACAAGGGTGAAATGGTGATAAACATGGTTGAGATGATGGAACTTATGGTGAATTTTGGAGAAATGATGTGAGGATGTGAAAAGTTTAGGGAGGAAGCCTATGATGTCGAATGGAGAATGATACCTACTCTTGTTATTTTCTTGTCAGGTCATTGGTTGATGTAGACCATGTGTGATGTTCTTGCAATGGATACAACCAAAACACGAAGTGAAAGCACTATTCAAGACATACATATAAATGGACTTAGAGAGGTGGAGAAGTACCTGAAATGTGTGACAGGCCAAAAAATGATTTTTTGCATTGACCAGAATGGTGGGTTCCATGATGAAGATGTCATGCGACTGATCTTAGCGTCTCTTCTAGTTTTGTCAACGGAGATCTTGGGCTTTTGTAATGTATCCCAAGAGATGGAAAATAGGGAAATAGATAGGGAAAAGGGTCTCAAATATCACTCTTCTGCATTGTTGAACCGTGGAGGTCAGAAAGAATTCTTGGAGCTTTTCTTGCCATTGCAGATAGTCTGAGTACCTGGGATTTGCACAGAGAGCCAGGTAAGAGCTTCAGCGTTAGCCTTTGTAAGTTTTTCTAGGTTAGGTAGGTGGTATATGGGTCCTCTGTACGACCTCTATTATGGTGTACCTAGTTCGCAGTGCAGGTGACATATTATGAGTTGTGCGGTATTCATGCAAAACATGGAGCTTTGCACGAAGACTCCATAAAAAACTTGGAGTTTTGAGAGAAGACTCCACTAAAAATTTATATTGAGACACACATTGTGCACATCTAAGTTTAGGAATTACATGGAAAACCCTTTCAGGGTTCACCGCACATTTCTCAGGGATTTTCGCAATGTGTGTGAGCCTGTACAAGATACAGGCGCACACACCATGTGATTTTTTGGAAGACAGGTAAGTGCACTGTGCACCTATTTTGGAAACAAGCATGTGGTGGGGGAAATTTACTGATTTTTCCCGCTTTTTTTATTTTTGAAATCTTGAGGGGTTGAATTTTTTGACATGTGGTATCCTAGGTGACAGGATGATTTGGAGGGAGAGAGACTAGGTGAATCTCCAAACTGCTATGGCAGAGGATCGCACAATGAGCTAGTAGTTAGCACAGTGGGGGTTACTGAAGTTTCTTTAGAACCCTTTGATGAGGTCATAGGACAGATTCCTACAAATTTTGGTGTGATGTTAGGATGCAGACCGTCAGATGATGGTCATATGTCTTACAGATCTCCCGATATTGGTGAAGATTGATATCTACTTCGTGACATGCTTGATGCCACACATGGAGGTGTTTCCTTATCCACTGCTAGATGGGCATGTGGATATTCATTTTTGGGTAGTGGGAGAGGGTCGTTGTGGCCCTAAACCTTTTGAGGAGGGTTGTGTTAGGATGTAGCAATTTTGGATTTAGCCAAGTGAGCAATGCTGGCTATGATTGTTTGACTGGTGGGGTCAACATCCCCCAACCGATGTTTGGGGCTGCACATAGTAGTGTTACAGTGATTGCAGGTGGGGAATTTTTTTTATTGGGTGAGACTTTTGCATCAGGGGATAATGTAGTAGCTTACACAGGTTCAATATGGGATGCTGAAGAGTTTTTGTTATGGGAGTGTGCTCTGCAACATACTCTATGAGCGGGTGGTCATGCTTCGCCTGATCCTTGCAGTACTGGCGGGAACTGCTCGATACCCTCACATGCGCTACTAGAGAGGGGCGATGCTAAGAAATGGCGGTGGGGTGTTACTAGAACACCATGGTAGAGGGTTGGTCTGACTCCAATCCTCAGCTGATCCTAGATATTTCATATCATGGAGTCGGCTTCCGGGGAGTTCCATATATGGGGCTTCCTCCAGATGCTACCTGGGGACCAGCGGGTATATTTTTTATTTCTGCATTTGTATACATATGTGTATTTTCATGTATTTATGGTTTTGACTTTACGATGATGTCAAAACTATGATTTGTTTACTTGTAGATGCGGGGCCATAGGGACATCCACTGGCCTATCTGGTAGGCCATGATCTAATGCATTTAGGTGTTGCAGGGGTTTCCCCTATTCCATAGAGACCAAGGGTGGCGAGGCTACCGATTGTTCCTTGGGGTGGTGCAGAGTGCCTAGAACAGTGACGCTAGTTTGAGATTGGTGGACCCTCTGGAGAGGGGCCGATGGATACAAAGAGACTAACTACACGTGTTGAGGATGTAGAGGTGTGTTTGGCGACTACTAAGGTGGAGTTACAAAGTTACCATGATTCCTGGGGTCGAGTTGAGTCCTTGACCAAAGGGTTCCCTCTAATGGATGGGCCAACCTACTGGGGGTTGTGGTTGAGACTTCGATGTCGGTGGATTATGTACATCAACTAATTTTTCTCCATATTGTTATGGCTATGGCTACAACTGGTCTGATTTTGGCTTCATATGTAGAGATTGGGCCACCAGGGTCCTAGGCAGACTTGTTGCTTATTTTTTATTTTTTTCGAGATGATGTATGTACCAGGGGAAGCACCCGTTTATGAGGATGCTCCCGTGTCTTTGTTGACTTATTTCTCTTGGTCATGGGCCCATGACTTTTGTACTAATTTATTTTTTGATGTATATAAGAGGTTTTTTTTGCAGCTCCCATGATGTGATACACACATTTATATGTTTGGTGTATTTCTACATTTCTGTTTCTGGATGTATCTTACGTTGATGTTTTATGTATCTGGATGGTTATATATATGTGATGCATGCCAGTCTAGGATTTGATTAAAGATGTGATAAACTATATGATTTTGATCTTTGGGTATATGTGTAAATGTGATTTGATCAAAATATCTAGCTAAGCTTTGTGCATGCAGATATTTTTGAAAAAGACATGTATCATAGATTTGAAAATTCTTGTTTAACTATGATACTATGAGATGGGAATCAAGGAATACATGCAGGATACAGATACCTAGGTGGTGGGCATAAGCCAAGAGGCCTATAAAAACATCATATTCTTCTTGATTGTTGGTGGTTGGCCTGATACAAATTCCATTAAAGAGATGAGGTGTTTGGTGAGGAGAGTAAATGGCCCATGCTATAGTAGCTAGATTTTGCAACCATCTAGATGCACAGTTAGTGAACCCGTGGTGATAAGTTGGTAGAAGATCCATCTATTGACATGCAATGAGAGAATGGTTTGTTTAGAATAAATCCATGATGAGGTGATCACCATAAAAAATAAGTCACTATACATACATGTTTACTCTAGCATTTTATGGATGAAATTTTTTGAGGTAGAGACTATTGACGATATTTTTTAGGCAAGTCTCATTAGGCTCTAATAGCATATATGCCCCCTTATGGAGGAAATGCTTGATGATGTATGGGATCTTCTAAAGGGGTTCAAACTTTCCAAGTCCTACTATTTCCTGGGTGACATCGTAGCGGAGGACTAACTCTCCCTCGGTGAATGTCTGGGGGGTGATGTGATGATCGAACGAGGCTTTTACCCTCTTTTACCAGGGATGGATTTTTTGGACAGGCATGCATTATAGAGGTATTGTTCATGCTATGAGAATATTTGGTAGTGTTTACTTGTAGTTGTTCAGTACTAACTGAATAGATTGTATGAGATGAAGTACTACTCATAGTATCAAATGTTGATGCCTCATTGTTGTTGCTTGGTAGAATATCCTGAGGGGTATCTGTCTCTGAGTCATGGCCTTGTGACATTGTGGTTGGTTGGTACAAATTGGTTTTAGTGCTTCTTAGCTACACAAAACAATGGAAGGTACTAAAAATCCTTTTGTGATGGAATTGAGAGAATATGTGACCTTAACATCGTGTGATTTTTTCTTTGATGGAGAGGTGCTTGTGGGGGATGTGGGCCACATTGAACCTACTCAATTTGTGGCATTTATTGATCAAATGACTGGGTTTATCACATAGGGTGCATGTGATAAGTGATTTTATTGGCCAGTTTGTTTTGGGTTGCTTTTGGCTTGGTTTGGCCTAGTGATGGTAATGGGGGGTGAAATGATGGGGGTCGAGTTTTGTTGGCTGCCTTTTCTCCTTAAACAAACATAAGATATCTAGGGGTCCTTATTCACTGGGTGGGGGTATGTGTTCTACAGATTTTGTATCTGAGTCCAATAGATCAAAGTTTTTATTCATGAATTTATGTACGAAACTCAATGTTTTATGGAATTTAGGAAGGTGTGGGCATCTCTTCGTATGGTGGTTTTCCTCGTGAATCATTCATATATGTTGTTGGCATCTAGGTTTGCTTTTTTGACCAACCTAGGTATGTGGGTGATTTTGGTAATGTGTCTTCAGTTCAAGGTATAGGTTCACCGGATGAGTAGGTTCATCACACATAGCACATGATAATTCAAAGGACGGGTGTCGCTGCTTACGCTCCCTTCATGTGTTGTAGGTATGTTTTTTAGAGCATGAAGCTACCTTTTCTTGAATGCAGAATATGTTTTGGCATTTATTATCCATTTGAGGGTTGGTTGGCACTATTGGCTCATTCATTTTGGTTTGAATATGTGTATTTAATGTTTTTTGGCATCGAGGTATGTCAAGGCAATGATGAGTATAATGTCCATGTTTTTCACGTATAGCGCACACATGGATGGTACGTATTTATTTGTTACGCAAAGGTACAATTTTTGCTCCTTTTGGTGGAGCTGTAGTTGTCGAAGTTTTGGTGGTGTTGATGAGAGTTTTTAACTCATCTGATTCGGGGCATATGTGGGTTGGGTGCCTAAATTATTCACATAACTTACAAGGTTGTACGGTCTTGGATGAGTTTGAGGGCTCTCCTTTTTTACTATTTTTTTAATTCTTTTTGTCAGCTCTAGTTGGTGTAGGTGTAGGATGGTTTCGAGTAAGGGTAGTTTACTAAGGTGGAGGTACAAAGACATTTCCTATAGGAATGTGTCTCATCTTGGCCAACATGGTCATGGGGACTAAGTACCAAACTAGTCACAAGAGCCATATTTGGTAATGTAAGAGTAGCCATGGCTTGGTGCGAGACAAAGCTAGGTGGGGGGCATAAAAGGGGGTTTGTGTAATGGTGGGAGGTAAGGTAATGAATTTATCAGCTTCCAGGGGTGTGGTATTCAGAACTAGTTTTGGGTTTGGGATGGTGTTTGACAAAGTCATCATGCGCACTAGTGCTACGATATTTGAGACAAGCTCTTGTTTTACTAGAGGATCTCCTAGGAATGTTCCTAGGAGCGTTGATATCTTAAACTGGCCTGGGTTGAGCTCAATGTAAGTAGTGATCACCTCATGGGAGGATGATACTAAGGGAAACACGCCATTTGGTGTGGGTGAATTTTCCTTCTCATAGTATGTGAGTTGATAAATGGTAATGACCTTCCCATCATGGGGGAACATCATTATTCTGAACACTGATGAGGTGACTATGAGAATTTCGTACATATATCTTCGTCCTAGTGAGATGTTGTAATCCAACTGGGCGTCGAGTACTTCAATGTCTATTAACACATTTTTTCCATCCAACTTAACTGTCATGCTAGGGTATAAACCAACGAGGGTTGAAGGATGTCATTCGTATGGTCTGAGTGTTATGTCAGAAGGCTTAAGTTAAGGGGATCCTAATTTTGTCCAAATGGATTTGGACATGATGCATGTGGAAGCCCCTTCATCGATGATGCAATGATGGATGTTGATATTATGTACTGAGACAGGGATTTGGAAAGCGACGACTGGCAGTAGTTGTGGGGTATATTTTTCTAAGTAAAAGACCATGAGCTACGAATCAAATGGGTCGATTGTGCCTAGAGTAGAAACTAGGGCTTTCCATTGGGTTGGGCATGTTTGCAAGACTTCAAGTGATGGAATAGATGACGGTGATTGTGATAAGTCATTGAATATGCTATAGCTATGGGATTCTTTTGAGTTGTGTGCTGTGTACCATAAAGGTCCTTTGACCATTTTTGACATGGATTCTATAGAAGGTTGAGGGATGGTCGATGGCCCTGTAGGTATTTCCATAGCGGAGGTGGGTGAATGGGGTTATGGGGGAGCTTCATAACTTCAATTACTTGTTTTCAAATGATATCTTACCCCATCATGAGAATATCGTGATTAGGGGTGTTATGGAAGTTTCCCCGATGGATGAGTTTGGGGAGTTTGTTGCTGGTTGTTAACAACTCCTTGATGAGGGAAGGGGTCCAACATCACTACAACTTGTTGACTAACTTGCCCCCTACTGTCTTGTATCCTTTTTAAGTTAGGAAGTTGAGGATGGTGGTGGATATAATGACCGTACTCTCCACATATAATGGATGCATGATTAGTCTATAGACCAGTGTTCTTGCCCTGTTTCTGTGCATTATTGTTGGTCATACCCTAGTTTTGGTTTCGGTTGGGGTTATCCCTTCCCAGTGAATTTGGGGGTTGCTGCTGATTTCTGCTCCCTTGATTGGTTATCCCTTTGGCTTTCTCTTTGGTTTTGTATTAGCAGCGTTGGAAGGATTAACTAAATTCATTTGTTCCTTCGGTTGTTGATGTAAAGCGAGAGAAGATTGTACTAGATTTTCCCGTGCATTATTTTGCATTGACGTGATGTTCTGTTGTTGTGTTAGGAAAGGAGAATATTGGTTTCCTTGTCCTTGGTTAATATACTGACTCAGGGGAGAAGATATATTTTCATGCTCCAAGAGGAGTATTAGTTTCCATGAGGGGGAATATACGAGACTTCTTGCAGGGGCTGGTATTGGTTAACCCTGTTGACTATATTCTGCATAGATGCGGGTTGACCATTATAGTACTTTTGATGTTGTAATGGTGGTGTTTTATATGTAGCATCATATGCTTTTCCATTGAATGAATACCTAGGTTTTTGGTAGTTGTTGTAGGCGTGGGGTGTCTCGAAGCACATGATAAATATATGCAGACTGAGTATAGATAAGATCCAGCTACTGGGATTTACTAATGGCTTCTTCCTAAGTTTGTGGGGATGGATTTTCCATGTCCTTAGAGATTTAAACTATGAGGGATCTCATGAATATGTCTAGGAATTTATCTTCAAATCGGGTTTTGCACAGGTTACGATGTTTTCGCCATTCATGGAGATGGCCTGAGATGTGAGTAGCGAGTGTTTTTTTGAAGTTGGTGAGGATTTCCAAACTTGAATCATGGCAGACTGGGAGTTGGAAGAAGGTGACAAAAGAAATAGCTAATGAGCTAAATTTCCTGTGCGATGCAAAGGGATGGTCCACATACCATTTCGTGGCTGGCCTAATTAGGGTGCGTTTAAATAGTCGTAATCTAATAATATTTTCTATTATATTATTAGACAAAAACCACAGGTGAAATGTCATGACATGGTTTCCTAGGTCTTCGCCCCATTTTCCATCAAACTTTGGAATGTCTGAAGGGAGCTTGGTGGGCATAGTTGGCCAATTTTGGTCATGAGTTATTGGGTCATTGCTTAGCTTGCTTAAATCTGGTAGGTTTAGCGAGGCTAAGAATGGGATCTGTGCATTACCTTCCATTGTAAAATGATTCTTGACAACTATATGCAATGGATTCCTATGTGGGGTTGTCACGGGAGAATTAACTTGATGGGTATCTTGGGGACTATCTTGAGGAGAGGTGTGTGCACTCCCAAAGGGGGTAGCCTGTGGGGATCCTTCTGGACTGGTTAAGGGTGTAATTTTCCGAGAAGAAGTTCTGAGAAAAGATGCACCAATAAAGGAATACCTAATAATGGTGGCTGAGTGATGTCCTCTCTGCTTAAATGGTGGGAGTCATGGCACACCTCCCAACAAAGGGGAGAGGTTTAGAAAATACCTAGATCAACAGGGAGCTATGGGGTTCACTATTGTGTGGATTTATACTGTGTGCTACTTTATGTTTAGTGGGGGAAGAAGATAAATATCAATGCAGTTGGATCACATACATAAAACAAAGTGAAAATATAAATGGTTTATTTTCATTTAATTTAAACTATGTAATCAAGCAAACAAGAAAATTTTGTTTGTTTGTTGCGTATGATAAAAATTCCTATGAAGACCTAATCGTACTATCCACTTGTAAAGTAACTGGGCCTTCCAAAGATATCCTCTGATGGGTCATGGGGCAACATCCCTAAAGAACTTTCGACGCCTTCCAATAGTCGAAGAATCAACCAAGGTAATGGTAATGAGTCTTAAGTGTTTCCTGCACCGTCACCTATAGGGAATGGATGCACTAGATTTTGTCACTAAGTACCTTCATCCCATGTGAACATTCAAGTCTTTAGCTTCTTGGTAGTCAGTTACTAGTACTGAGCACTTGATGGGGTAGGTATCTCTAAAGACTACCGCACACACTGGACCTAAGCCGAACCCCCTATGAATTGAGTCTCTACCATGCTTGTGTATTCTTTTCTATGGGATGATTGAAGGATTTTAAGCTCCCTAGAAAGTCAACCAACTATGTTTCAATGGTGTAACATGACCATGGCGGCTTATGGGATGCCTACCCCTAATGGTCCTAACTTGAACTATAATTTTTTTGGTGGCCCCTGATGGGAAATTTGATTGGTTCAAGTTATGGTTATTTTTAAGGAGTCTTAATTCACTTATGGAGTGATTTTGTAAGCCAAAATAGACTAAGTACCCAAATATCCCAAAAAAATGGAGGATTTCTTGAGTACAAAGCATGTGAAGGCTTAGTGGGTGATGCAAGTGAACATACAAACTATGATTGTCAATATGTGATGATCCTTTTCAATATCCTTCTAATTACACTAAGTGTTGATTGTTCCTTGGATGGAAAAAATAAATATATTTGTAGATTATGGGCCACTTACTTTTTTCCTATTAAACTATGTGGAGTTTAATAAGGGAGATGGAAATTCAAATGTTTTCAAGAAGGTTTTGATATGCAATCCTAGGTTCATCTAAGAGACGCAAGGGAAGCAGAGATTACTTACTTTCTCTAGTAAATTTTGCTCCTAGTCCCAAAAAATGCTTTGGTTAGTAGAAATATTTGTGGATAATGGGCCACTTACTTGCTTCACTAATTAATACATGTGATTTGCAAAAAATTTAAGTAAAAATAGTTTGAAAAAATATGTGGATTTTGGCCACTTACTTTTCTCCTAGTTAAGCTATGTGGGTATTTGAAAAATACATTAACAAAACTCTAATTACTTGATGAATTATGGTTCATCAAGCAACCAGGGGTACTGAATAGAAAATATTGAATGTAGTGGTGAAGGCAATTCACTAAAGGCTGCTAATCACCTGAGAAAAATTTGTGCAGCCAAGAAAGAACCGATTTTTGTTTTACTTTCCTAGGCTCATAACAGATCCCATGGGTTTGTAAAAAATCCAGGGTGGTGAGGAACTCCTTGTAGGATGGTTGTGCAGAGAGGAGGTCCTGTGAAAACAATCTCCAGATTAATGAAAATAGATCAGTTTGGTCAACATTCCTATTGTAGTGTTTTTGGAGCACAAGTGTACCAAAAGACACCCTCTTAAGAGTATATTGTTCCCTACAAAGGATCATAGTCAAAATTGGTGTTGTTAGTGGAAATAATTAAATAAACAAAACATTTTAATTAGTGGAAACAATGCATACATGAACATGAACTAAAAAAGAGGTACATAAACAAAACAATGCTCAAATGGAGCAAACACATCAATAATATATAGAAACATTTCCCTTTATTGATTGCTGGTGGTTGAGGTTGAATACAATTAGAATCTCAGGCACTTGAAGAGAATTATTTGAGCTATGGAGCTCAAAAATACTTAGCAAGGGGGTTTCTTTCCTCAATCTATTTGCAAGTTTATCCTCTCTCAAAGAAGTGTGAAGACTCTTTAATGATGGGTTCCTCTTCTCTCACTAAGATGCTGGGTTGCTTAAAAGCAATTTTGCCAACATTCTAGTGCTCTCCACTTCCTTGGCTTCACCAATGCAATGGTGGTTTAATCAAACCTCAATTTGGCTAACATAACAATGTCTCATGCTTTGGTTCTCCCATGGTTTGTTTATATAGAGTTTTTTGAAACCTTCTTCCCTCTCTTGGTACATGTATGATAAAGAAACATGAGTAGGACAAGAAGATTCCATTGAGGGATGAATATTTCCAAGGCAACTCAAATTCAACTGTACTAGATTGATCTCATGTCAGAGAGTCAGCCCTAGGCATGTAAAGTGGCCCCGGATAGCTGAGTCATCCTCTTCTACAACTGCGTGGCTTTTGGAGGTTATGCCGTGTGTGCGTGTTTATTGAAGAAATATACCCATGACCTTAATTTATTTTCATTTATAAACTTTTGACCTTAGGAGAAATTTGATTTTTTGAACTTCATAATGTATTTGGCTGGAAGAATGTCCACCTGTGCATTATGTTGGACACTTTTATTGTCTTCTAGATTTTACTAGTAGGTGTACAATTTTTCGATGTTAACAACAAGAATTATGAGAAATTGATTAATAATTCTCAACAAGTATCCAACAAGCTGATGCCAAATGCAAGATAAGGTAGTAGAAAGAATTCAAATGTAAATTTTTTGAGAGTACCAACCTATTACAACCTATTGAGGGGCCTCTTTGAGTAATTCCAATAGTAGACTATGCACCTGTAGCAAACCCTTTGTTTCCTATAACATTCTATGGCCTATCTCATGTAGCTCTCTAACTTGAGTCCTGTAGTTGTGAAACCTGTAGCTTCCCTTCCTATAGTGATGGGAGTTATAATTGTGGTCTCCTTATCATTTGTTTGAATGTGCAATGTTGAATGGAAGATAGGTGGTGAACTTAAGTTAACTCTTGATTTAACTAGAGACGAGTTTAGGTGGTGGAGAAGTAGGGCTCAACACAAAACATTGAGTTGTCCCACCTACTCTCATAAATACTCATGTTTCCTATATCCACCTCAAATAATAGTAATGAACAAAAATGACCACCTTATTGAAGGATAACATATTTTTATCATTCTCTTTCCCCACACGTGGGAATAAATTTTCAAATAAATTGTAGTTGACTGATAAATTGGTCAAGACTATTACTAATTAGGACAATTATTTAAAATGTTCCTTTTGTACAAACAACACTTTCTCCTATGCTCCAATAAATTCATAAGGTGAGTTCTATAGGTTTCGTACCTTATTCTTATGTTTCATGGTGTTAAAGGGTGTTGTTTTTCCATCTGTAGGTGCCTTGAATGTGTTGTATGGTGAACAAGAAATCCTATAACTGCCTATAGGGAACCATGTAAATTATTTAGCCTCCTTCATTAAATCTAGAGTGAGTTTTGGGAGTAATTGTTCTTGCTAGTGGAAATGGTATTCTGTAGGAGAATTATGTTGTTTTGGAACCTGAGCTTGTTATACATTTTAACGCTGTACAAAAATTACCTATAGATGAATTAAAAAACCAGAAAATAAACAATGATTAGAATATAAAACAGATACATAGATATTTTCCCTAGATCCAAATACTGGGACTACTAGATTGATTTTTCATTCCATTCATTTCAATGTTACAATGCATATATATACAAGTTAAAGCATTCATAAAACCCAATCCATTAACCTTGAATTGGAACATAACCGTAGTTCCCCTTACTGGATCTACAAAATACCACGTGGAGAAAACCATAATGCCCAAAACCATGTGCAAAATCCATGCAAAAAACCATAGGTAGGTTCGCCCACTAGTCGTGGAGAGAATATAACACACACCCAACATTCTCCCACTTGTTGTTTTCTTTTCCACATAGGGGCTCACATGAGATCTTAGTCATTAGTCCAACCTTGCAACGACCATTATTTCTGTACACCAAGAAAACTTCTCAGTTCTCACAGACTTCATCAATGCATCTGTAGCATTCTTCAAAGTGTCTGCCTTTGTAGGGACACCTTTTTTTCCTCAACCATATCCCTCACAAAGTGATACTGAACATCAATGTGCTTTGTATTTGAATGATAAACAAGGTTATTTGCAAAGAAAATTTCACTTTATCTATCACAGTCTATCCTTATAGCTTGTTGTACTAACCCCATACTTGAACACAATATCTACAACCAATCTGCTTCCTTGCTTGAATGAGTGGTTGCCATATATTTTGCCTCTGTATTTGAAAGAGCCACTACAAAATGTCTCTTTCTCATCCAACTGACTAGAAATCTAAATAGGTTAAACACATACCCACTTGTATATCTTATCCAATCCAGAACTCTAGCCTAGTCTGCATAAACAAAGCCACAGATGTCCAAAACTCTATCTAATCCCAGTCTTCCTTGGTAGCATAAACCATAATCACTAGTGCCAGGCAAACACTTGAAAACCCTCTTCACTGCTGTCCAATTCTCCTTCCCTGGTTTTGATATAAACTTGCTCAATATGCCCACTACATTTGTAATGTCTTGTCTAGTACAGACCATTTCATACATTAGGTTACTGAATGCACTTGCATATGGAACATGAGACATGTCCTCTTCCTCTTCTTCTATCTTGGGACACTATTCAACAAATAACTTTACACCTACAAGAATAGAACCTTCACTGGTTTACTATCCTACATATTAAACCTCTGTAGTGTTATCTTGGAATCCTCTAGTTTAACCAAATCTTCCTCTTTTCCCGGTCTCTTTTAATTTCCATGCCCAAAATATAGGTTGCAGCACCAAGATCCTTCATGTTGAATTTGGAGGATAATTGGGTCTTCAAATCTTGGATAATTTCATTATCATTTCCAATTAGCAACATATCATCCATGTAACACCTTTCTCCCACATCTACCCAAGTAACCAACCATTCGGGGTAAACATGTGATGTGAAGTTACTATGATATTATTCAAACTCATAAGTAACCTTAAGGAAGTTGAACCAATGAAAACATACCATACAGACCTTCCACATTAGTAATAGGACTCCCAGGAACCATCCTAACCACTAAGGCAACGAGCCCCTAGGTCCCACTAAGTTTTTAGACCATTAAACCCCCAGAATCTCCCTTAATATGGATAAGCACACGTCTAGGAGGCTCCAAATGCTCCCATAACATGGGTATGCATGTGTCGAGGGACTTTTTTTCCCAGTTTTGTGCCTGCGTCCCCAAGATTTGAGCCACTTTTTAAGGATTCGAGCCCAGGTCACTGCCTATAACTCAATGACACTTTCAAAATTGCAATACAATAACAGAATAATAATAGACATATAATTACTAAAACAAGGGCTTGACTGGACCCCTACTAGCCATGACAAGCATTTCACCAAACATGTCACAAATATGTAATCTACAAGTTTAAACAACAAATCTAAGCATAGGGGTCTAACATTTATTTGAGGGTCACTAAGAAGAATTGATGCCTCAACACATTAGCTTCCATTTCATCTATTAGGCCATAGATACATTGTTCATTCATTTACAAATAAAAACATGTTGAGATCCATACATAGCCACTGTCATAATACATTTTGATAACCAACGTAATAACAATAGAAATACCAAAGAAACAACAACCATATAATCCACATATAAAATAGTACAATACTCATGAATTAACAAGGAGAAACAACTTCATATTAATGATGCAAAGGCCAACCAGGTTTAGGACTTTCACGAACCACCCAACTGCAGACACAGGTGAGCCAAATCTCTGTTCAACTAGTCACCCCTGAGCCATATTCAAAGCATGATTGTGGAATCTCATAAAACACATCAATCAAAATGATCCAGGGCTTCCAAAGGCCAAACCACCTCAACCCAACAAACAATGATTCCACCCCATGGCTTGACATCACAAACCATCACAATATTTGTCTCTACTCAAGCCTTCCAGGGCTATAGAGAATTTGTTCCAACCAAGGCTTCCAGGACTAGTAACTTAACCCACAACTTCCACTAGGATTCCAAAGCATTTGCCCAATCAGGGATTCTAGGATTAGTACCTCAACCCACCAAGGGATTCCGGAGCATTTGTCTAACCAAGGCTTCTAGGACTAGTAACTCAACCCAAGCTGTTACAAGGTTTCCAAAGCGTTTGTCCAACCAGGGCTTCTAGGAACTAGTAACTTAACCCAAGCTAAAGGAAAAATGAGAACCAACCAAAACAAAACAAAGAAATGAACCCACAACACCATGGTTATCCAATAAATGGCAAGGCTAGGAAATCCACTATCAACCTAGGCAATCCTCCATGCCAATGACAAATCATGACCAATAAATCACATGCATAGGCCATGCATACCAAAAATAGTGAGAAAAACATACATGCAACTCAATGCCTCCAAGAAAATCCCATTGTAACTATTGATCTCAATGTCCTCTTACACTTTCTTTCTCTTAATTTGTCGTCTTTCTCCAAAGCTCCAAGTATTCCACACTCCTCCAAGGGCGCTCCAAGAAAAATATGTGTCCAAGAGCATGAGAGAGAGAGAAGAGAGAGAGAATTCCGAAACTAAACTTAAAAAAGTCTATGGACTGATCCTTATAAGCCTTTATATTAATGAGGCCTATATTTTCTTCATTTTCCATTATTTTCCATCGTTTTCATCCTCACATGAAACTTGTGACCTTTCACCTTCATTTTATCACAATTTCCATTATTTTCATAAATAAATGTGCCAAAATGCCATTTTTTTTCCTTTCTAAATCCTTTTTCCATTGCATTTTCTATTTTAGTTAGCCATTAATAAACCACTAGCAATCCCCATCACTATGATTTTTACCAACATTCATCTTGGAATAAGTGTCCCATCAACTGTGGTTATTATTTTTCCTTTATTAACTTTATTACATGGAATTTTCATCAGGGCTGTTACAAAACCCTTCCCCATAGGGGAACACCATCCTCGGTGTTCAACAACACCTACAACCAACAAGGCTATTGTAAGCAAAACATACTGCCCATGGAGCTTTATAACTTAGCTCGTTGCATTGTTTACAATAACCATCTTACTGAGAAGCAAACAAACATGAAAACATAACAAATATAATATCACAGTGACATGACACCCATACCACTTATTAGAGCTTTATAACATAGCTCATGGTGGTATTTACATCCATATACATATGTGCATATACCAAACATCACCAAAATGTAAACCAAAGACATATACCGAAATATCTTCTCAACCAATGAATAAGGAAGGATACATAGCATGAATCTAATCCACCATATCCCATGTAGTTTCATCGGGCCCAAAGTGCTTCCATCACAATTTAACCTACTCGATTTCTCGGTTCCAGAGCACGAGCATATTTCTCTACAATATACACTAAGTATACGGCTGGAATTCTCCATTCTGGCTCCACCT
Organism: Pinus taeda; assembly: GCA_000404065.3. NCBI lineage: Eukaryota > Viridiplantae > Streptophyta > Pinopsida > Pinales > Pinaceae > Pinus > Pinus taeda. Next base: position 188,191 of record APFE031756665.1, on the reverse strand, counting down.
GCAATACATACCAGTCAATCACATAATAAACATATTTAACATACTTCTTAAGCAATGACACATGGAAAACATCATGTAATTATACTGTCGAAGGCAGTGCAAGTTGATAGGCTACTAGTCTGATTATCTCAAGAATCTTGAAGGCTCCACAAAACCATGGTGCCAACTTGGCACTTGATCCAATCCCCAAAGAGCTCTTCTTTGATTTTATGTGCAAGTACACTAGTTCCCCAACCTAGAACTCCTTGAACAACCTATTCTGATCTGCATTGCTCTTCTACCTATCATATTCTTCTTTCAAACTCTTCTTGATTACCTACATTTCCCACTCCATGTCTGGCAACATGTCCAGTCCAATTAACAACCTATTCACTAGATTGCTCCAACTGATGGAAGTATCAAACTCTGCCCATACAATGTCTCAAATGGACTCATCCTCAATGAATGCTGGTACCCATTGTTGTAAGCAAACTCTACTAGTGTAAGGTACTCTTCCCACTTCCGTTGTTGATGCATCACATACATCGTCAACATGTCCTCCATTATCTTGTTGACCCTCTCTGTTTTTCCATCTGTCTATGGATGATAAGCTGTAGTGAAGGAAAAATTTGTGCCAAAACCTATAAATAATGCCCTTCTAAACTTGGAAGTGAACTTCGCATCCCTGTCTAACATAATATTCTTCATAACCCCATGCAATCTAACCACATCCCTAATGAATATCTGTTCTACATCACTCACTGAGAATGTAGACTTCATTGGAATGAAATGCAATACCTTTGTCAAGATGTCCACCACTACTATGATGGAATCATGGTGTCTCACTGTCCTCGGAAAAATAGTGATAAAGTGCATGGAAATGACCTCCCTTTTCCATTCTGGAATTGCAATCATCTATAGTAATCCACCTAGATGCTTACACTCAGCCTTCACCTGCTGAAAATCCAAGCACCTATCCACAAAATATGCTACGTCTCTCTTCAAATTCGGACAATAATAGAATATATTCACTATTGTTAGCATCTTTTGATAACCCAGGTGACTTGAATATGGTTTCACATGAAACTCCCTCAAGATCACCTTCTCGAACTCACTGTTATCTAGCACATGTATCATGTCCCTAAATCTAACCAATCCCTCTACCACGATATGATAGTCCACATCATATGCACCTACATTTGTACCTATCCTTGTACCACTACTTGTACTAATACCTATATGTGTACTTATACCACCATTTGAACTCTGTTGCAACCTGTGCACAATCTCCATATACCTGACATCCTACTGACCTACCTATAATATCCTATCCTGTAAATGTGTCTCGTAGGAGCTCATAACTGCTATGTTATTTACCTGTATCTGCATACTAAGAGAATTTTCCACCCTGTTCTCTTTACCTTTGATATACTTGATCTCAAAAGCAAACTCAATGATCATGGCCAACCACCGAGCCTACCTACCATTCAGATTCGATTGGTCAAATACATAATGCAACCCACTGTGATCACTCATCAATACAAAACTCTTTTCCATAAGAAGTGCCTTCACATATTCAATGCATGTATGATCCCTGCCAACTAAATATCATGTGTCAGGTAGTTCTGCTCGTGCTTATTCAGTTTCTGTGACTCATAACATACCACCTGTCCATCCTACATAAGCACTCCACCAAGTCCTTTATTGCAAGCATCTATACATACTGCAAACTCTTTGTTTGGGTATACAATATTTAACATTGGTACATGTGTCAACAACTACTTGAGCTGCTCAAAACTGGTCGCACACTCCTCTGTCCATTCAAACTTCCTACCTTTCTGCTGCAATTCTATGATAGGATAAGAAATCTATGAGAAGTTCCTGATGAACCTCTTGTAATAACCTTCTAACCCCATGAAAGATCTCACCTCATCCACATTCCTGGGAGATCCCTACTCCATGATATCTCTTACCATTTTTCGGTCCTCTATTATGCCATCCTTGGAAACCACATGTTCCAAGTAGTTTACCTCAGTCTAAAAGAAATTTCACTTGCTGAGCTTATCATATAGTTGATGCTCTCTCAACAATATCAACATTATTGCCAAATGATCAACATGCTCTTCTTCAATTATTTGAATATACTAATATATTATCAATGAACACAATAACAAAATTGTCCAAATACAGATGCAACACACTATTCATCAAGAAGATAAAGTTAGTTGAGCATTAATTAAAATAAATGGAAATACAACAAATTCATAATGCCCATGGACTCAGTAACTTACTTGAATCATTGAAGGATAGCTGAAATTCCTCACACCATCCACCAAGGGCACGGGAAATACGAGAACACACACGACTCCTCTGTTCTTCTACTCGCTTTATAATCCCGACTTAAGGTGATCTTGGAATAAACTGCCCTTAGATAGGCGGCCCAATGGGCTTCATTATTAATTAAAATAAATATGTTACATACCAAGTAATGCCTCAGAGTAGAGCTTGTTAGTCTCTGGTTTCTTAAAGCACAGAATATAAATACTCTTTCTCACACACTCTCGCACACACATATATACACTCATCTGTGCACTCACTTACTTATAAATCTTAAAAACATGTGAGAATTATTGAGGGTCCTATCAGACATTACTAGTCTAGACGGTGTCTGCTCAATATTCTCGAGTACAATAATTAAAAGAAAATGCACTACCAAGGTCCTTTCGGACTTTGGTCACTATCATATTCGAAGTTAGGTTCATTTGCTTCTGATGAGGATGAGGGAAGATTTTGCTTTAACCATGATTGATTTAACCAGTCCAAATATTCTGTTTCCCACGCGTGGTCCTGTTGCTCCTGAGAATCTTGGTAAAAATCTACGAAAATGGTTGCTTTATCATCAGATACCTTCTCTTTTCCTTTTGCTGTAGCTGCTTTTTCTTTTGTGGAGACTATAGAAGATTCTCCTTTTAGTAGTGCCCTTGATGATTGTCCTATATCAAACTTTATCATGTCAGTTGTAACATAGAGATTTTTCTGTGGAAAGAGATATTTATCATCAGATTGTGTCCACCTATTAACATAAGCCATTGGATCTATCTCTATTTCAAGGAAGGAATTTTTTTTTTCTTTTACAGAATTCAGGCATTGATTGAACTGACATTTCAACTCCATCTAATAATTCCCATTTGAAAATTTGAAACATGCTAACAGAGTGTTCTATGGCGCATTGGATCCAAAGCTTGCAGTTATGATTGATATTTGCCTTCTGTTGCCATCCTAATTCAAAAATCATGGATGAACATACCTTGGTTGACAACAATAAACTTATCAGACAAACCACATCATCACTCCAATTTCCTGACATAATACTAATAGTAATTAATGCCTTTTGATTAATCAATAATTTGATTACTTTTAATCTTCATTGAAGTTATTCTAAGTTTCTAATCATAGACAATTTTTTAGGCCACTTAAGTCTATGAAATTCTTTGACCCAAAGAGTAATTTTCTTGACTTCTTTAGTATTATAAGCTAACACAGATTCATCAACTCTTTCAGATCCATAGAGTTGTTAAAAAGGATTTGGGACAATGGGATTTCTGAATTCTTAAAGACTTCAAAACCTTCCAACCTTTTCAGTCATATTTATTTCATCTAAATCCAGCATTTTAGCAGAGGTATAAATAGCAAAGGAGAAATCTATACCACCAATAATCTGATAATAATTCAAAGTTTGCAACACCTTAATCATGAAATCAGTAAACTCTTTTGTTCAGTAGTCATCAAGAGTCTTAAAATAAAGCTTCACTTTCATATTGGGTAGAGGATATACTTTTACCAGTTCTTCATCTAAACCCAATAAAACACCAACATTTTTGGACTGCTAGGCTTAACATGTTTGTATCCATTGATTTCTTCTAATTATCAGTCCAATAACATTTTTAATTTTTTCAACCAAATCACCAAGAACCAATTAAATAATTTGAAATCTTTTTACAAAGGTTTTAAAATTATCACATGCAGAGGTCTTACTAGGAAGAACAAATATATCAGTTCTTTAGTTATGACTATGGACTTTGTTCATGTCTTTGGTAAGAGAGTCGGCTAAATAATTTGAAATAACTGGAACCCATTCAACTTCAAAATCATACATTTGAAACCAGATCTGCCATGCCAGTAGTCTTCCTCTTGCGAGTTGTCTTGATATTTTTGCTGATAAGAAATACTTGAAATTCATTGAGTTTGTTCTTATCAGGAACTTCGTAGGGGCTAAATATAATTCAAATTTTTGTATGCCATTGAAAATGGCAAGAGTTTCTTTTTCAGCTGTAAAATAATTTTTCTGGTGAATAAAAAATTCTCCAAATGCATATGCACATAAAATTTCTTCTCCCATATCCTCCTTTCTTTCAAAAAGGACAGCTGCCTAGAAATTTATCAGATGCATCAGTTTGAAGGATGAGAAATCCATTACTTGGCGGTTTGAGCTCGGGAAGATGTTTGCATTCAAATTTTAACAATTTCACTTCTGCAGTGGCTTCTGGTGACCATCCAGGATTTAAATGTCTTTGGATTGGAGCAGTTTTTTCTAACAATCTAGGAATGTATTTATGAACATAATTTAATCCTCCTAGAAATCGCTGAATCATTTTAGTATCTTGTAGCTCATCAAGAAATTCAGAGAGCTTGGTCAAAACATGAGGCTGCATTCGAATTTTACCATTTATAACATGGATACCCAAAAAATCAATGCTATCCTAAAACAAAAGCATTTTCTTTTTAGACAAAATGATATCATGCTTTTTTGCTTCTTCAAGGAATATCTGCAAATGCTTCAGATGGGATTTGAGATCCTGAATATGAATCAGGATGTCATCAATGTAGACAACAATAAAATCATATTTACCAAAAATATAGTCCATTCACCATTGAAATCAGGTTGGAGCATTCTTTAGACCAAATGGAACTACTTTCCATTGGTAAAATCCTGTAGGACATGTAAAAGCAGTTTTATGACAATCTTCTTCTTTGATTTGTATTTGGTAGTAACCAGATTTCATATCGAACTTACTGAAGACCTTACTGTTCTGAATTTTTTGCATAATTTTTTCCTGGCGGGGCAGAGGATAATTGAAGCTCTTTGTGATTGCATTTAATGGCTTATAATTAATTACCATTCAAGCTTTACCTTTGACTATTTCAGAGTGATTTCTTACCAGGAAAGCAAAACATGAATAATGAGAAGAACTAGGTTCAATCAGCTGGATACTTAATAGTTATTCAATATTCTTTTTTATTTCTGTTTCATCAGTTGGAGTGCAGGGTATAAGTTTTCCTTTAACCCCATTGTCATGAATAGTAACTATTTCTTGCTGGGGACTCTCTATACTCCAAAATGCTTGAGGATTTTCAGAACAACTTTTCAACATTCATCATAAATAGCCATTTGTTCAGGAGACCAATCAGGATTTCTGCTTACTTTTTGTTTAGTTTTTGTTTGACTCCTTTCTTCATAAATCTGCAATACTTCTTGCCAATTATTAGAATCATTCTGGGGTCTTTTTATACCTACCTTCTTTTGGTTGTTTTCTTTTCTAGCTTCTGAATTGGCCAAAGTCAATCTTTGTACTAAAATTGGCCTTTTTTTATGTTTAATATGACCTTGTCTTCACTGATTGTAACTGGAAACACAGAATTAATAAAATTCATTCCCAGAAATAAACTTACAGAGGCGTCATAGTGCTGGATTGCAGAAAATTTTATTATACTCCCCCAACTTTTAAAGAAACGTTATCAACATAGTGGGTGAGATTGATGGAGCCACTAGTGGTATCGGAAATAAGAATATTTTGCAAAGGCTTCCATAACCCTTTGAATAAATATGGGTGAGCTAAATTGTTGGGGCCTCCTATGTCAATGAATGCATCCACATTGATCCATTCTCCTTTGACTTGAACTTCGACAGGAATATAGAGGAGATTGTTAGTTTTAACAATCTTTTTGAGAAAAGAACTTTCTTCAAGATTAATAAATGTTGGAGAAGGCAAAGATGATGATGATTGAGAAACTATCTTTCGATAAGGGCGAAAAGAATTCAACGTGGATTGTGGAGACAACGAGTTTAAAACGGGTTGTGAATTCTTAGTAACTTGATCTGTAGAAGTAGACAGAGAAGGAACAATAGAGACATCATCATTTGAAATGCATTCAGATGTCTCATTAGTATATTCATCTGAGCTAAATTCATCATTGAAATGCAACTCATTCTCATTCTCTGGTTCAGAACAATCATAGCATATGTTCATTTTCTGACATGTGTCGGGAATTGACTCAGTATCTGACAGAGAAGCATCATTTAATATATATACATCTGATACTTCGTCTTGAGAATCAACCATAGACCAATTATCTACAAAATCATCAATTTATATACAGGCTTTCAACTCATTGGAAGAGCTTTTAGGGCATTTTCTAGCAAAATCACCTTCTTGTTTGCAAATAAAACATGCATTGTCTCTTTTTGGTTGCCTGCGCTTTTTTAAATATTTACATTTTTGGAACGACCTTCTAGGATTGGCTACTCTCTTGGGCTTGAATTTTCCATATCTTTTAGATTTTATTTTTCTAAATGGTGTCCATGGTAATATGGAGCGACAAACATCAAGACCAGGAGAAAATTCTTGAGCTTTCTTTTGCCAGTAGAGATACTTAACCTTTTCTTGACACCTAAACAAGAGATCTACCCAATAAGTCTGTTCAATCTTTTTCCCTTGAACTTTCAGATCTTTCATAATCAAATCGCCTAAATTACTAGGTAATTTGACAGGAATGAAACGTTTTGAGTAGAATCATTGGTAAGATTAGCTTTATAGATCTTAGCCATGTAATCATTACCAAATTGATCTAAAAACTTCAAATCTTTCAATTCCATTCTTGTTAGATCTGTTATAATCTGTTTCTTTTCATCTGCTGGTTCTGGGACAAATTGAGTTTTGAGTAGCAATTCTAAGGTAGCTAATCCTGCATCAACATTCTTTCTTCTTCTGATGGTCCCATCCACCAGTCATAGACAATTCCGGCCATTCTTTTTTCAGCTAAGGCAAAAATAGAAATATTGTCTAATCTAGAGACAACTTGCATTTGATATAGGGCACCAATCCAAACTCTGATGGATTCAGCTAGATTTTTAGATTTATCTAAGTCTAAAACATATCCAGTATAATTGGTTGCAAACAAGTCTTCTTCAATCCTCGGATACTTTGGTACTTCATGGAAAACATGGGCCTTTTGGAGAGATGGAAAAATGAAGGAGGGAAACTTAGAGGCATCATTTTCCAAAGTGGCTATCTCACTTTTTGGTTTTTGAAAGTTTATTGATTTTACTGGCTCTAGTTTGTTTTCATAAGCTTGGGCACTAGACTCAGCTTCACTTCTTTCTTGCTTTTCATCTATATCCCAAAAATTAGGAGTATCCATTGAAATAGAAAATTTGGGAGCCTTTAATTCTCCCCTTTTCTTTTCTTTTTTATTTTTCTCTTTGGCTTCTCTTCTTTTGTTTTTCTTCTTGTTGTCCATCATAGAGAAGCTTAAGATTAGCTAGAATTAACTTAGTCTGGGATCCTATATCATCTCGAACATCTTCAACATGTGAACACCAGGTAGTAAGATAGTTACCTATTTGATAGGTTTGATCTAAATCATTGGTGTTTAATGCATTATGCTCTATCAAAGGAGCACAATCAGCTCTTGTTGCTGGCTATTTTGACATAAAAGAGGTGGTGCAAAATTTTGTCTTGGGAGGCCATTTCCCACCTTTCAAAAAACGACGATTAGCATACTGCCATTCTTCCACAGGAGAAAATTGGGTACTAGAGATACGATGCATATTATTAACAACAAGAAAAGGTTTAGATTCAGGTATATACAATTTAGTTGAAGACAACTGTGGTTTAGAGAGGTAGACTTCTTCAATTGGAGGAAGATCGACACTTTTGGAAGAAGAGACTTCAGTAGAAAGTACAGGGAATGCATAGCAACGAGGCCTGACAATGGGTCGAGGAATCTCTGGTTTTTTAGGAATAATCTTGAATTGACCATTACTAATAGAGATTCTTTTAAGCTTTGACTCAGGCTTTTTATCATCTACAATTGACATATTGAAAATACCAGTCGCTAGGAAATTCAGTTGAGTCATATAAAACACATTCAACTTGAGCATTAGAAAGACCAATAGTAACACAGTTTTTTAAGACAGGTTGTTTAAGTTTAGGATGGGCTGTATTGGTAAACTGAAAAGAGGTTTGAATAGTACAGAAAGATAATCACTATCTTCTATCATTTGAAGAACTTGAGCTCCAACCATGAGTTTCCAACAATCTTTAAGAAGAACATCAGCCAGGCTAATTGAATAATCAGGAAATATTGTACCATACTGACAACCTGTAGATATATTACCCAAAATGGTTCCTATCTCTGCATGGTCATAACTCTGGTGATGGGTATCAAAGACTTCAGCAATGCAAGGAGTATTTAATCCATGTTGGAAAAGAGGAGCAAGACCAATTCTAATACCACCAAAATGAAGATAGGAATACTTCTGATCCTTAACATATTGTCGAAATTTCTTGATCTCATCTTCAGAAAATAGGTTTAAAGCTACTATTTGGACCGCCGGACCAGAAATTTTTATGGTGACTTCAACTTCTTTTAGAAAAGATTTTCGTTTAAACACATAACACCGAGGAACTTTATAGACATCAGTAGCACGAAGAGCAGGAGGATTCCAACTCTCAGGATTTTCAATAGCTTCATGAGTTTCATTAAAATCTAAGTCATATTCAATAGCTCTAGTAGCGACTTCAATTACTATTTTACGATCAATGGAAGAGAAAGAGCATAATATATTTGCCATTTAGAAAATCGAGAACAGGGCTCTGATACCAAAATTTATGATGGACTCAGTAACTTACTTGAATCACTGAAGGATAGCTGAAATTCCTCACACCATCCACTAAGGGCATGGGAAATACGAGAACACACATGACTCCTCTGGACCTCTACTTTCTTTATAATCCCGACTTAAGGCAATCTTGGAATAAACTGTCCTCAGATAGGCAGCCCAACGGGCTTCAATATTAATTCAAATAAATATGTTACATACCAAGTAATGCCTCAGAGTAGAGCCTGTTAGTCTCTGGTCTCTTAAAGCACAAAATACAAATACTCTTTCTCACACTCACACACACACACACATATATATACTCATCTCCGCACTCACTTACTTATAAATCCTAAAAACATGTGAGAATTATTGAGGGTCCTGTTAGACATTACTAGTCTGGACGATGTCTGCTCAATATTCTCGAGTACAATAATTAAAAGAAAATGCACTACCAAGGTCCTTTCGGACTTCAGTCACTATCATATTTGAAGTCAGGTTCATCTGCTTTTGATGAGGATGAGGGAAGCTTTTGCTTTAACCATGATTGGTTTAACCATTCCAAATATTCTGTTTCCCATGCGTGGTCCTGTTGCTCCTGAGCATATTGGTACAAATCTATGAAAATGGTTGCTTTATCATCAGATACCTTCTCTTTTCCTTTTGCTGTAGCTACTTTTTCTTTTGTTGAGACTGTAGAAGATTCTCCTTTTAATAGTGCCCTTGATGATTGTCCTATATCAAACTTTATCGTGTTGGTTGTAACATAGATATTTTTCTGTGGAAAGAGATATTTATCATCGGATTTTGTCCACCTATTAACATAAGCCATTGGATCTATCTCCATGTCAAGGAAGGAATCTTTTTTGCTTTTACGGAATTCAAGCATTGATTGAACTGACATTTCAACTCCAGCTAATAATTCCCATTTGAAAATTGGAAACATGCTGACAGAGCATTCTATGGCGCATTAGATCCAAAGCTTGTAGTTATGATTGATATTTTCCCTCCGTTGCCATCCTAATTCAAAAATCATGTATGAACATACCTTGGTTGACAACAATAAACTTATTAGACAAACCACATCATCACTCTAATTTCCTGCCATAATACTAACAGTAATTAATGCCTTTTGATTAATTAGTAATTTGATTATTTTTAATCTTCCTTGAAAAGTTGTCCTGAGGATACCAGATGGTGTGAGGAATTTCAGCTATCCTTCAGTGATTCAAGTAAGTTACTGAGTCCATCATAAATTTTGGTATCAGAGCCCTGTTCTCGATTTTCTAGATGGCAAATCTATTACGCTCTTTCTCTTCCATTGATCGTAAAATAGTAATTGAAGTCGCTTCTAGAGCTATTGAATTTGACTTATATTCTAATTAAACTCATGAAGCTATTGAAAATCCTGAGAGTTGGAATCCTCCTAATCTTCATGCTACTGATATCTATAAAGTTCCTCTGTATTATGTGTTTAAATGAAAATATTTTCTGAAAGAAGTTGAAGTCACTATAAAAATTTCTGGTCCAGCAGTCCAAATAGTAGCTTTAAACCTATTTTCTAAAGATGAGATCGAGAAATTTCGACAATATGTTAAGGATCAGAAGTATTCCTATCTTCATTTTGGTGGTATTAGAATTGGTCTTGCTCCTCTTTTCTGGCATGGATTAAATGCTCGCATTGTTGAAGTCTTTGATACCTGTCACCAGAGTTATGACCATGAAAGGATAGGAACCATTTTGGGTAATCTATCTACAGGCTGTCAGTATGGTACAATATTTCCCGATTATTCAATTTTCCTAGCCAATGTTCATCTTAAAGATTGTTGGAAACTCATGGTTGGAGTTCAAGGTCTTCAAATGATAGAAGATAGTGATTATCTTTTTGTACTAGTTCAAACCTATTTTCAATTAACCAATACAACCCATCCTAAACTTAAACAACCTCTCTTAAAAGATTGTGTTACTGTTGGTCTTTCTAATGCTCAAGTTGAAGTTGTTTTATATGACTCAACTAAATTTCCTAGCGACTGGTATTTTCAATATAAGTCAATTGCAGATGATAAAAAGCCTGAGTCAAAACTTAAAAGAATCTCTATTAGTAATGGTCAAGTCAAGATTATTCCTAAAAAACTAGAGATTCCTCGACCCATTGTCAGGCCTCATCGTTATGCAGTCCCTGTACTTTCTACTGAAGTCTCTTCTTCCAAAAGTGTCGATCTTCCTCCAATTGAAGAAGTCCGCCTCTCTGAACCACAGTTGTCTTCAACTAAATTGTATATACCTAAATCTAAACCTTTTCTTGTTGTTAATAAGATGCATCGTATCTCTAGTAACCAGTTTTCTCGTGTGGAAGAATGGCAGTATGCTAATCATCGTTTTGTGAAAGGTGGGAAATGGCCTCCCAAGACAAAATTTTGCACCACCTCTTCTATGTCAAAACAGCCAACAACAAGAGTTGATTGTGCTCCTTTGATAGAGCATAATGCATTAAACGCCAATGATTTAGATCAAACCTATCAAATAGGTAATTAACTTACTACCTGGTGTTCACATGCTGAAGATGTTCTGGATGATCTAGGATCCTAGACTTAATTCTAGCTAATCTTAAGCTTTTGTATCATGGACAACAAGAAGAAAAACAAAAGAAGAGAAGCCAAAGAGAAAAATAAAAAGAAAAGAAAAGGAGAGAATTAAAGGCTCCCAAATTTTCTATTTCAATGGATACTCCTAATTTTTGGGATATAGATGAAAAACAAGAAGGAAGTGAAACTGAGTCTAGTGCCCAAGCTTTTGAAAACAAACTAGAGCTAGTAAAATCAATAAACTTTCAAAAACCAAAAAGTGAGATAGCCACTTTGGAAAATGTTGCCTCTAAGTTTCCCTCTTCCATTTTGCCATCTCTCCAAAAGGCCCATGTTTTCCGTGAAGTACCAAAGTATCCGAGGATTGAAGAAGACTTGTTTGCAACCAATTCTACTGGATATGTTTTAGACTTAGATAAATCTACAAATCTAGCTGAATCCATCAGAGTTTGGATTGGTGCCCTATATCAAATGCAAGTTGTCTCTAGATTAGACAATATTTCTATTTTTGCCTTAGCTGAAAAAAGAATGGCCAAAATTTTCTATGACTAGTGGATGGGACCATCAGAAGAAGAAAGAATGCATGTAGCTGCTACAGGATTAGCTACCTTAGAATTTCTACTCAAAACTCAATTTGTCCCAGAACCAGCAGATGAAAAGACACATATTATAATAGATCTAACAAGAATGGAATTGAAAGATTTAAAGTTTTTAGATCAATTTGGTAACGATTACATGGCTAAGATCTATAAAGCTAATCTTACCAATGGTTCTACCCAGAAGATTTCATTCCTGTCAAAATTGCCTGGTAATTTAGGTGATTTGACTATGAAAGATTTGGAAGTTCAAGGGAAAAAGATTGAACTGACCTATTGGGTAGATCTCTTGTTTAGATGTCAAGAAAAGGTTAAGTATCTCTGCTGGCAAAAGAAAGCTCAGGACTTTTCTCCTGGTCTTGATGTTTTTCACTCTGTATTACCATGGACACCATTTATAAAAAGAAAATCTAAAATATTTGGAAAATTCAAGCCCAAGAGAGTAGCCAATCCTAGAAGGTTGTTTCGAAAATTTAAATATTAAAAAAAGCGCAGGCAACCAAAAAGAGACAATGCATGTTTTATTTGCAAACAAGAAAGTCATTTTGCCAGAAAATGCACTAAAAGCTCTTCCAATAAGTTGAAAGCTTGTATAGAAATTGATGATTTTGTAGATAATTGGTCTATGGTTGATTCTCAAGACGAAGTATCAGATGTATATATATTAACTGATGCTTCTCTGTCAGATACTAAGTCAATTCCTGACACATGTCAGAAAATGAACCGATGCTATGATTGTTCTGAACCAGAGAATGAGAATGAGTTGCATTTCAGTGATTAATTTAGCTCAGATGAATATACTGATGAGACATCTGAATACATTTCAGATGATGTTGTCTCTATTGTTCCTTCTCTATCTACTTCTACAGATCAAGTTACTAAGAATTCACAACCTGTTTTAAACTCGTTGCCTCCACAATCCACGTTGAATTCTTTTTGCCCTTTTCCAAAGGCAGTTTCTCAATCATCATCATCTTTTCCTTCTCCAACATCTGTTAATCTTGAAGAAAGTTCTTTTCTCAAAAAGATTGTTAAAACTAACAATCTCCTCTATATTCTTGTCGAAGTTCAAGTCAAAGGAGAATGGATCCATGTGGATGCATTCATTGACACAGGAGGCTCCAACAATTTAGTTCACCCATCTTTATTCAAAGGGTTATGGAAGCCTTTGCAAAATATTATTATTTCCGAGACCATTGGTGGCTCCATCAATCTCACCCACTATGTTGATAACGTTTATTTAAAAGTTGGGGGGAGTATAGTAAAAATTTTTGCAATCCAGCACTATGATGCCTTTGCAAGTTTATTTCTGGGAATGCCTTCTATTATTTATGTGTTTCCAATTATAATCAGTGAAGACGAGGTCATATTAAACATAAAAAAGGAGCAATTTTAGTACAAAGATTGACTTTGGCCAATTCAGAAGCTAGAAAAGAAAACAACCAAAAGAAGGTAGGTATAAAAAGACCCCAAAATGATTCTAATAATTGGCAAGAAGTATTGCAGATTTATGAAGAAAGGAGTCAAACAAAAACTAAACAAAAAGAAAATAGAAATCCTGATTGGTCTCCCGAACAAATGGCTATTGATGATGACTTGTTGAAAAGTTGTTCTGAAAATCCTCAAGCATTTTGGAGTATAGAGAGTCCCCAACAAGAAATAGTTACTCTTCATGGAAATGGGGTTAAAGGAAAACGTATACCCTGCACTCCAACTGATGACAAAGAAATAAAAAAGTAGATTGAAGAACTATTAAGTCTCCAGCTGATTGAACCTAGTTCTTCTCATTATTCCTGTTCTACTTTCCTGGTAAGAAATCACTCTGAATTAGTTAGAGGTAAAGCTCGAATGGTAATTAATTATAAGCCATTAAATGCAATCACAAAGAGCTTCAATTATCCTCTGCCCCACTAGGAAACAATTATGCAAAAAATTCAGAACAATAAGGTCTTTAGTAAGTTCGATATGAAATCTGGTTACTACTAGATACAAATCAAAGAAGAAGATCACCACAAAACTGCTTTTACATTTCCTACAAGATTTTACTAATGGAAAGTAGTTCCATTTGGTCTGAAGAATGCTCCAGCCTTCTTTCAATAGTGAATGGACTATATTTTTGGTAAATATGATTTTATTGTTGTCTACATTGATGACATCCTGATTCATAGTCACGATCTCGAATCCCATCTGAAGCATTTGCAGATATTCCTTGAAGAAGCAAAAGGCATGGTATCGTTTTGTATGAAAAGAAAATGCTTCTATTTCAGGATAGTATTGATTTTTTGGGTATCCATGTTATAAATGGTAAAATTCAAATGCAGCCTCATGTTTTTACCAAGCTCTCTGAATTTCCTGATGAGCTACAAGATACTGAAATGATTCAGTGATTTCTAGGAGTATTAAATTATGTTCATAAATACATTCCTAGATTTTCAGAAAAAACTGCTCCAATTCGAAGAAATTTAAATTTTGGATGGTCACTAGAAGCCACTGTAGTAGTGAAATTGTTAAAAGCTGAATGCAAACATCTTCTCGAGCTCAAACCACTAGGTAATGGATTTCTCATCCTTCAAACTGATGCATCCGATTATTTTTGGGGAGCTATCCTTTTTGAAAGAAAGGAGGATATGGGAGAAGAAATTTTATGTGCATATGCATATGGAGAATTTTTGATTCACTAGAAAAATTATTTTACAGCTGAAAAAGAAACTCTTGCCATTTTCAATGGCATACAAAAATTTGAATTATATTTAGCCCCTGTGAAGTTCCTGATAAGAATAGACTCAATGAATTTCAATTATTTCTTATCAGCAAAAATATCAAGACAACTCGCAAGAGGAAGACTACTGGCATGGCAGATTTGGTTTCAAATGTATGATTTTGATGTTGAATGGATTCTAGGTATTTCAAATTATTTAGCCGACTCTCTTACCAGAGACATGAACAAATTCCATACTCATAACCAAAGAACTAATATATTTGTTCTTCCTGGTAAGACCTCTGCAAATGATATTTTTGAAACCTTTGTAAAAAGATTTCAGATTCTTGAATTCGTTCTTGGTGATTTGGTTGAAGAAATTAAAAAGGATGTTGGACTGAGAATTATAAGAAATCAATGGATACAAAGATGTCAAGCCTGGAAGTCCAAAATGTTGGTGTTTTATTGGGTTTAGATGAAGAACTGGTAAAAGTATATACTCTACCCACTATGAAAGTGAAGCTTTATTTTAAGACTCTTGATGACTACTGGACAAAAGAGTTTACTGATTCCATGATTAAAGTGTTGCAAACTTTGAATTATTATCAGATTATTGGTGGTATAGATTTCTCCTTTGCTATTTATACCTCTGCTAAAATGCTGGATTTAGAGTTGAAAGGTTTTTGAAGTCTTTAAGAATTCCTGATCTTTTTGAAGAAATTGATGTTGCATTTCTTCAAAGAAATGATGAAAATTTTGCAGGTACAGACTCATTTCCCCAATATGAAATTTTTGAACCATTTGCAGATTGGGAAATAAAAAATGGTTGTTGCAGGAAGAAGCCACAAGTGAGAGCTTCTCAATGTATTGAAAGGACATTGCAAAATTTGAGAACTTTCTCGACACCTTGGGATTATCAAAGTCTAGAATTCAAAAATCCCATTGTCCCAAATCCTTTTGCACAAATCTATGGATCTGAAAGAGTTTATGAATCTATTTTAGCTGATAATACTGAAGAAGTCAAGAAAATTACTCTTTGGCTCAAAGAATTTCATAGACTTAAGTTGCCTAAAAAATTGTCTATGATTAGAACCTTAGAAGAACTTCAAGGAAGATTAAAAGTAATCAAATTATTGATTAATCAAAAGGCATTAATTACTGTTAGTATTATGGTAGGAAATTGGAGTGATGAAGTGGTTTGTCTGATAAGTTTATTGTTGTCAACCAAGGTATGTTCATCCATGATTTTTACATTAGGATGGCAACATAAGGCAAATATCAATCATAACTGTAAGCTTTGGATCCAATGTGCCATAGAACGCTCTGTCAGCATGTTTCAAATATTCAAATGGGAATTATTAGATGGAGTTGAAATGTCAGTTCAATCAATGCCTAAATTCCGTAAAAGAAGAAAATATTCCTTCCTTGACATAGAGATAGATCCAATGGCTTATGTTAATAGGTGGACAAAATTTGATGATAAATATCTTTTTCCACAGAAAAATCTCTATGTTACAACCGACACGATAATGTTTGATATAGGACAATCATCAAGGGAACTACTAAAAGGAGAACCTTCTACAGTCTCAACAAAAGAAAAAGCATCTATAGCAAAAGGAAAGAGAAGGTATCTGATGATAAAGCAACCATTTTCATAGATTTGTACCAAGATGCTCAGGAGCAACAGGACAATGCATGGGAAACATAATATTTGGAATGGTTAAATCAAAAGCTTCCCTCATCCTCATCAGAAGCAGATGAACCTGACTTCGAATATGATAGTGACTGAAGTCCGAAAGGACCTTAGTAGTGCATTTTCTTTTAATTATTTTACTCAAGAATATTGAGCAGACACTGTCTGGACTAGTAATGTCTGACAGGACCCTCAATAATTCTCACATGTTTTTAGGATTTATAAGTAATTGAGTGCGTAGATGAGGGTGTATATGTGTGTGTAAGAGTGTGTGAGAAAGAGTATTTGTATTCTGTGCTTTAAGAGACTAGAGACTAACAGGCTCTACTTTGAGGCATTACTTGGTATGTAACATATTTATTTGAATTAATACTGAAGCCTGCTGGGCCGCTTGTCTGAGGACAGTTTATTCCAAGATCACATTAAGTCGGGATTATAAAGTGAGTAGAAGACCAGAGGAGTCGTGTGTGTTCTCATATTTCCCGTGCCCTTGGTGGATGGTGTGAGGAATTTCAACTATCCTTCAGTGATTCAAGTAAGTTACTGAGTCCATCATAAATTTCATCATAAATAGCCTGGTGGTTTGAGGGCTCTGAGGGAGAAGAAATGTTCTTGAATATTGATCTGATATCTGGATATCATCAACTGATCAAACAAGTCGTCAATCCTTGGTAACATATACCTGTTCTTGATGGTCACTTTGTTTAACTTTTTGTAGTCAATGCATAACCTAAGAGTACCATCCTTCTTCTTCACAAATAGTACTAGTGCACCCCATGGTGATACACTTGGCCTAATGTATCCCTTGTCCAACATTTCCTTCAACTGCAACTTCAACTCTACCAAATGAGGTTTACTCATCGTGTAAGGTGCCTTTGTTTCCGGAGCTTCCCTTGACACCAACTCAATAGAAAAGTATACTTCCCTATGAGGTGGAAATTTTGAAATATATGCAGGAAATAAATCTTGAAACTACTATAAAATTGGGTACCTGCTCAAAACATTTGCATCCTCCACTTTCTTACCTTTGTCACTAGAAATGTGCACTACAAATACTACACACCATTTCCTGCAACTATGCCTTGCCTGCATAACTGTCACCGTTCTAACTGATGTTTCTATCTTCTTACCTCATAGGAATAATTTTTCCGCATTGTCATCTAAGCACTCCATGGATTTTTCATAACAATCCACCTTGGTTCTATGAAGGTACAACCAATCCATTGCCAACAACATACTGTATGATCCCAATGGTAATACATTCAAATGTGCTGAGGTAGGCATACCATTCAAATCAAATATACAAGCTCTTACCCAATGATGAAGTCTCTTCTTGGTACTTGTAACCAACTTCACTAACCAAGACTCTACATGAACTTATTTATTCAAACCACACTTATCCACCAGGTCAGGATTAATGTTACTATAATTAGATCTAGGGTTAATCAAAATAGAAACAACTTGATCAAAAAGCTTACCATCCATCTCGATGATAGATTCCTGATGATCTTCCTACCTGTTATCCAACGCTACATAGATCATAGGAATACTCTTCTTAGATGGAATTGTATTCTATTTATCACCTATACCCTGAGGTATTCCTCACTTCTTGTCCCATTTTCATTTACCTTTCCAGTCTATCTTAGTTTCAGATTTGCACTTTCATTGTTTATAGCAATTCTTTAAATTTTGGATGGCCTTCTCTAATGATGTAGGCTCATTGAATTCAATCCTGTATTTGAATGCAATCAATAATCCACTAATGAATCTCTGAATCTTGGCCTTCTCCTCCTTGAGGTAAGGTACATACCTCAGTAGCAAAGAACCTGCTAGTGTACTCCTCATCTGTCATCGATCCCATCCTTAACTCATAGAATTATTTTACCATGTCATTAAAATATCTATCCTATAGGTACTTCTTCTTAAATAATCTCTTGAAATCACTGCAAGTCAAGTCCTTCTCATGAATACCTATGACATTCTTCACATATTCCCATCAAATATTTGCTTTACCTTTGAGGCTGAATGTTGCTATTTTGGATTTCATTTTCTCTGAATAATCATGCAACTTGAAGAACTTCCTCATACCAAGAAACCTTGCCTTTGCATCCTGCAATTTATTCATCTCTCCATCAAATGTAGTTGGATTTTATTTCTTAAATTCATTTGGAAAGTATCCCCTATCATTCCTTCTATAAGGATGATAATGATGATGATCATAATTCCTATCAGAACCAAAACTAGAGTAGCACCTCTGTCCATCACCTCCCATATCCTAAGTATCCAACAACCAACATCTCTCACTGCGTCAGCTTTATCTGACCTGTAACCACCATGATATGTACTACCATATTCCTCATTAGTTATGTCATCCTTCTCATGGTCTATCTGAGCTGGTCCCTTTTGTTGCAATTCTTACAAGCTCTGAAGTATTGCTTCATTTACCTCTACTTGTTTCTCCTATGCCTATATGATTATTTCATTGTCTCCCTTACAAGTCTTTATTTCCTCCTTCAAGCTTCTCAATGCGTTTTCAAATTTATAAGTGTGCCCAACACCATGCTACTCATCTGATCCATAGGGAGAGTCTAAGGAACTATAGTCTACCATATTGCTAGTCATCTTTGATAGTCTTCCTGCAAGGTATATCATGTCACCTAAACCAAATCACAATAGACCAATGTACCTTAGCATAATTTGGTGAGGATACCTCATCTACATGATCAAAAGATCATCGTAATACATGTATAACATAATCATGAAAACATATATAATTATAACACATAAGCATATAAGAATATACCCATCATTATGACTAGAGTCCAGTCATCAATGCATGACCATATCAACTACACATATTGTGAACACATGCATGCCAAAAACACCACATGTGAACACTAGTGTGCATACGTGATGCATAATCAACCATACACTCATGACAACGCACTCCACAATAACACCATCAACTTCCCATGGCGACCTCACTGTAACCATAACCCATACCATATAAATGCAA